>JAIPRL010006721.1:0-26169 GCA_025469235.1 Pemphigus obesinymphae
CGGAAACCGGGTATGAGTGTAAAGATCGGAGCATTCCTTCTGGTAGAAAAAGTGTTTACAGAAAAATAAAAAAAAAAAATAAACATCATTGTAAAACCATAAGCTTCCTCGCTACGCTCAGAATTAAAAAAAAAAAAACTTCATTGACTAATACGTCGGAATTCATATTATGTATTTGTGTAATATCATAGACCTTTACGCCCGTGATCAAACCACATTATTTTACTAGGTACCCTAAATGTATACGTTTCCCTATAACTGTGCGTTTTTTTGCGTCGTGTACTTAATGGCTAAATTCTTGATTTATATTTGTATTGTATACAATACTAAAAATAATATAATACAAAACGAATATAGTATCTATCTTCTAGTAATCAAATCAACAATTTTATTCGGGACTATACGTACTACAGTGACAACGGACAGATTGACAGACGGACGATAGGACAACGGGAATACATAAGGTATCTAAACCTATAGTATCTTTCAACTTAATTCATTATTCCCATTAAATACGATTATTGGTACCACACACTCTTCTTCCACCATGCTTTTGGAATATTTTTTTCAATTATCATACTTAAATTGTTGAACAATATTATCAACCATACTATGTCTAAACTCCCTGACACTTTTCATTATTTGAATGGTCTATTATCTCTGCCTATTTTTCAGTTTTCTAATCACACTCCACACTGCTTCTCTTATTAAATGCACCATATCTAAATTCCACTGAACTATAGATTTATTGCATATTTCGGAAATTCTTCATTTTATAATCCTTCAAAACACTCCGTATTTTTGCCATTTCCTTGTCATTTGATGCAGAGCGTTCTCCTGTTCTCATATTTGTGCACCAAACATTTAAAAAAAATTCTGGATCGTTTTTCTGTTCCCTTAATTTCTACTCTTATTTTTTCTTTGTATACAACTCATTATTTTATTATTAATAATTTATTACTAGCTTGAATGCAACACTTTGTAAGTACAATTAATTTTGAGTGTGGCACCTTATAAGTGAAATTATTTTTAAAGGTGACACCTATATGGTTATTATTTTATGGTTATCTATCACGAATATAGCTGCAAATTTATGTTGATATCACTCTTCTATTATTTTATTCGAAAATCGAGCTTCCTAGGTATATAATCAAAAGGCATATAAGTACGTTATCGTTTTGAGTTGACCTCAGTGCAAATAACAACTTCTGCGCTCCAGAAATGTATTTTTTACCTTTACAAGAACTTTCGGGCTAAATATACACAATTTGTAATTGAAATGTATTTCCAATTACAGATTACAATTTACATTTGAAATTTAAATACTTAATTTAATTATTTTATTCCAATTACAGCCCAGCCTAGTCCTGTCTGTATGTCTCAACAGACACATCTAAGATAATTTCGGATGATTTGTATGCTGTTAAGATTTAGAATTGAAACCTAAAATAATAATTTATAAAATTAATATTTATATTATAAATATATATAATAATTTTATAAGATAAAATTGTTATTAGTAACAAATTATATCAGTTTATTTTGATTTTGATTAGTTTGATTTTCTAAACCTGTTCCATAAATGTATGGTCCTAGATATGTTTCTGGTAGAAGAGGGGGGAGTAATTTTTATAATGGAAATATACAATTTTATATAATATTTTGTAATTTTATAGTAAATTTGTATTGATTGAAAAAATTAATTAGATTACCATTATCTACATATTATATTTTGGGATAAAATTAGTTTTATTTTATAAATATAAAGAATTATTCTTTAAATCAACAGTAAATTTTAAGGCAAACATTTTCAAATAGTTTTACTGAATTACGACTCAGAAAATAAATTATGAAACTTCATATTTATTGACTACATATATTAAAAGAAGTTCTAGTAACAGAGTCCAATAACATTAAAGTATTTTCATATGAATTAAATTTATAAATAAGTATATACTCATAGTAGTTTTCACCGTTAAACAAGGATAAACTGTTACACTACTCATTCCATTTTTATAATATGAAAGGAAAATGTATTATATTTTATATATTATATTATAAAGTTTATTTTGTTCTATTTAAGATTTAAATACATAAAAATTATCATATAAGGTACCTAACAACTTATGTTTGTAATATAAAAATATACCCTATCGAGGGGCATTTTGACTGGCAAAGAATACACATTTTTTTTTATTCACTATACATTTTTATTACATTTTACTGTTATATCTAAGAAGTTACTCTATTAAACAAATAATAATAATGAAAATATTGCGAAATGAAAAAATACTAAAACCTTGAAAATTATCGCTTCTCTCCTGCCAAAAATAAGATAAATAAAACTGAAGTTTTAACCTAAAATAATATTTAAAATACCTAGTAAAATTTTAACATTTCCCATTTATAAATTTTTAATACGTTGATATGTTTACACAGTGGCGTACGCAGGATTTTTTAATGGGGGGGGGCCTTGAAAATAAATAAGTAATCAGTAGACACAAGATTATACATGAAAAAATAAAAAGGTGCTTTTTTAGTGTTATAATGAAATACTGTTAAAAATATATATTATAACGTATATATAATATATATATTTAAAGGCGTATGTACGGAGAGGAGGTCCAAGGGTTTTTTTTAAACAATAATAATTGGAAATATAGTTTGATGACTTAAAAAATTAATAATAATTTCCTAAAATTGTAACTATAAATTATATTATAACTATAACTATAAATTTTAGATTCTGAGAGGTGCAAAATATTTTTATCGTTTTACTATGATATTAATTGGTCTTATATTTGTCATTGAGTAATTTATCGACCAGAAGACTTTATGTCATGATCTAATTATTTAATGCGTACCCATTTTTTGGCATAAAATTTTGTCATCATGGTACTTTAAAGAGGTAATTTGTTGATTTTTTAAAAACGCATCAGAAAAAAACATCGAAAAATAATGAAAAATATGCGTTAAAATAAATGTTATTTCCTTATAAATTTGAAAATGTTGATTTTAAACACTTTAAAATGATCATAGAGTACGTGTTTTACTTTTCTACTTTTTAATACATTTACAACATTATTATGTTTTAAACGTATATTTCAGCTTCCACTTAATGTATTTACGATTTAAAATGGTTTCATAAATGAGATTGAAGTTTTATAGTAATCAAAATTCAGTGAACTGTATTACTATTACTGTAGTACTATTAATATTTATTACCAAACTAAGGAATAATCAATTTTAAAATTTAAAGAAAATGTATCAATTAAAATTTAAAAATATACCTAATCAATGTATTAATATTATATTTTATAACCTCATAACCTTATCCTGTAGTTTGTTTTTATATATTATTTCTGTCAAAGACTGTTTACCTTTTGGTCGGGTATGCTTATGCCTAAATTATAAACTTTAATTTTCAAATGAATATCTTAAAATAATCCAAAAATAAAACCACCGTTTACTGTACAGTTTTTTTTTGTATTTCGATTAAAAATTCGGAAAAATGTATGAATATAAAAAAGAATTAAAAAATGTAATTATTTTGTCACTCATTTTTATCGATGATTAATGATAACATTTTTTTCATGCAAAATATTCTAAAAATATCAAAATTAAGTGCATTTAAGGCTAAAACTTTTGAAAAGTTGAAAATTCAAATTAAATATTTTTAATAAGTATTATTTATTTTTACCAAAATAGTGCACGGACCCTACAAGCCCCTCCCAATTACTAACAATCCTTTGTCTATAAACTAAGTGATTTTGCCCCTAAAGATAGTAAAATATATAAATTCTTCGTGCAAATATCATTATATTAATGATTGGTTTTCAATATATTTAGACACCCCTCCCCAGAAAAAAAGTTAAAAATACATCACTGTTTATATATATATATATATAATATATAACATTGATAATATGAAACATACAAAAAATAGAATTATACTGGCAATGGGGAGGGCTTCAGCCCCATAGACTCCATCTGCGTACGCCTCTGTGTTTACATTCCAATATGTTGTATCTTGATATATTTTAGTCTCAAACCCTGATTATTCGATATTTATATACACAAAATTTGGTTGAAAAATGGTACATACCTACGTTTAGGAAATCACCCGGTATAAACATTTATTGGGGTATTTTTTACGCCATGAACGAGGAAATATATTATACGAGACATCTGCAACGGATGTTCTCGATAAAATTAAATTTATTTACAGCACATTTACCTTAAATTGTCGGTCGAGAAATCGTTAGTTCCATTTGGCTTAGCTATGTTAAAAAATGTCGGAGCTTTGGTTACATGACGTCAGTTCAATTCGCCGTAAAGATCATCCCATAAAAATCAAATTAAGAATAGTAGCGATTTTGAATTGGTATTGTATCAATCAATCAATAGGATTTTTTAGTATTATCTTGTGGGCCAGTTTGTTATATCATTACCTACCTATCTTTTTTTGTCGTATTAATTGTATTATATTTTGTAACTTTAATTTGTAAAATGTACACAGCGACAAACAATCTGTAGATTCATCATTATATCAACTATAATAGGGTATTGTTATAAACTATTTGTTTTACGATTGTAAATAATATTTATAATGTTTAGGAAAATATTTTGTTGTTTGATTTAATCATCTATATAAATACAAACAATTAACATCAAGAACATATTGTTTTAAAGTGACTATTAACAAAATTATAAAATAAAACAAAAGTGACATTTTCGTAAATTTATTTCCATAAGTAATTATTTATTTATATATTACAAATTTTTACATACCTACAATTTTTATTCTAGATGTTTTAAAAAAAATAATATAGATCAACTACTTATGTTTAAAAAAACACAAATCATTTTAAAGTATGGGGTTCATGTAGGAATTTTGAAGTAAATAGCTTTATTAAAAAAAAATTTGTTCTACTTGCTATTTTAGAGAAGTTATATTTAGATTTTTCTGAGTTCATTTTCTTAAGTGCAAAGAACAAATTTGGAAAGCACACTCTGTGAGCGTGCTAAATTTCCGGTTGCTAGATGTATTTTAAACAACAAACTATAATTCTATAAACAATTTTAAAATAACTTTATTAACCTACTATACCTATGTAACTTAAAACTAACAAAAAAAAATACAAGTTGTAAATATTGATATTGGTAACCACAACAATATGAATTGTAAAGACATATGGACTATACGTTATTATACATATTATGCGTTTGATATTAAACAAATAATATCTATCTCACTGCAGCAGGTAACCAAATCAACAAACCGTAATTATGTATTATAAGGACTTATGGACAGACGGACAGAAGGTTTAAAAACCTTAAATTACATTTTATGTCGGAAATATTTTATAAATACTGGGAAAAGGCCAATATAACATAAAAAAAGTGGTCATGGTTATCTATTAACAATTTTTTTTTTAAATAATGTTCGAATGCCTTAATTTTATTTTTTATTTCAAATTTCAAATAATTATATAATACTAGATCTTACCTGAGAACGAAACGACTATAGACCAATGTCCTCTGAATCCGAATAACTTTATTAATATTGTCGGATGGAACACTTGTTTCAAAACCCTAAAAATTTCATTTTGGTTTAGGTTTTAGTTACAACAATGGTTTTCAATATTATGGGTAACAGTTGAAAGTTGCATTCGGCTTATGACTAAACGTATGATTTTAATATACTAGTTACATCTAATTTATTATACGATATAGGTACTGTATTTACTCTATTGTAGTATATATTTAGATTATTTTTAAAATAGTCTATCTTATCTATATGCTATTAGCTATCTAAGAGTTATCTAAAATACAAATAACATTATCTTTTATTGGATTTATCTAGAAGAAATCTATTGCTTTTTAATTAATTTGTCTATTGTTCAGTGGGGGCTTATTAATGATAATTTCGTGAAATTGGCGATCGTCATTGTATCTGTATGTATTTCTATAATTCTGTATAAATTCTGTATTTCTATCATTCTAGAATACCAATAATCAGAGAACGACTGTTTAAGATACTGTTCAAATTTGAATTTTTTAGTAACTTATATTTTGTTGTACTATTAACATAGTAACTGAGAATCAAGAATAAAAATCAAAGAGTATTTGAATCTATTGAGCACATAATAATACTTAATATATAATAATTTATTTATAATTATAATTAGGGCTCGGAAGTAGTTGCATTCGCATGTTTTTTGAGGGCTATTAGATTTATTGCTGTGTAAGTTAGAAATTAATTTCAAGACACTACGAAAAACATATCAAAAGTTTATAGTGCATATTTTTGCATATTTGGTGATTTTTTAGTTTTATGAGCATATTTCTTAATTTTACATATTTTTAGAGCATATTTAATGATTAATAGTAATACAATTTAAAAATACAATATACATATATCGTGTTTTTAAGATTTATAGAGTCTTCCGGATGATATAGCCGGTCACGATATTTTAAAACCTACCTACTTTAAATATGTGACAATATTACTTCCACCGACGTTGAATGCCGTTTTTCAAAATATAAAAAATTTATAACGGATAATCGGCGATCTTTAAATTTTGATAAGATAAGACACTAAGAACAAAATTATACCTTAAGCAATTTAATTAAAATTACTTTTAATTATGTAGGTACCTCTACTTTGCGATTTTCCTAATTTTTATTATTTATGCTTTGCAGATAATATGTAATTTAATTGAATCATTAGAAAAGAAGAAGAAAAATTTCAATTTTTAAATTGAATTAAAATTTTTAAATTTATTTTAAAAATAAAGTACCTATGGAAAATCTAAATATAAATATAAAAATTTACTTTGTACAGATATTTTTTTTGTCATTTTTCAATTTTTGTAATTTCAATATATTTATAAATTTAATAAAATACATTAAACTATCTTAAGAATATTTACTCAGAACTATATATTTGCAGTTTTATAAAATATTTGTATTTATATAAATATGTATGTAAAAAAAAAAAAAAATAAATAAATAAATGCATATTTTTATAGCATATTTGTACGTTTTTAAGTGCATAAATGCATGCATATTTAGTACTTTTTAAGTGCATTAAGTTCCAAGCCCTAATTATAATATATATATATATATAGGCACTGTACCCACTGCAGATATATATACTATCTTAAAAATGCCTAAGCATAATCTCGTAGCAAGATGAAATTTTATTTTGAGTTACACAGTTCAAACGGCTAGTTTGAATGACTGTGGAAGATATTAATAATAATAATAATAATAATAATAATAATCGATATTGACGTTTCGTTTTTCCGACGTTTTTATACGCATATTTCTTCTCTTCGCGTTAAAAAAAAAAAAAAATTCTCTGGAACAAATTGACGAATAACATTTTTATATACACTAAAATGATTTTTGTTAAAATAATATTTTCTTTTGACGGGTGTGTGAACACGAAGAGATGGCTGGTCTGATTCGTCGGTTTTAGTAAGTACCTACCTAAGTTATATATAGTGCGAGTAATATACTGAGAGCAGTATAGGTATCCAGCTTCGCTCAGAATATTGAAAAATATTCGTACGAGATATCGTGACATCATACCGCGGATTTCAATACAACACTTCAAGAAGTTATCAGCAGAATATACATACAGTAGAACCTCGATTAACCGTGTCCCGATTAACCG
This sequence comes from Pemphigus obesinymphae, assembly GCA_025469235.1. Lineage (NCBI taxonomy): Eukaryota > Metazoa > Arthropoda > Insecta > Hemiptera > Aphididae > Pemphigus > Pemphigus obesinymphae. The sequence goes on from JAIPRL010006721.1 coordinate 7,685, forward strand.
TGCTCTGCACTCTTCCGAAAATCTGCATGTACCAAAAGTAAACGTATAGACGCGTAAGCAGTATATACATAGAAGTTAAGAATGATAAGAACGATTTGGGGCTAAAAAAAAAGTACAGATAAGTCAAACAATGGAAGTAGTCCATGTCCTCCTGAACTATTTTTCGAACGTGAAAATTTTGACTTCCACGACGTCATTAATTTAAAAAAAATTATCGTTAAATGAGGAAAATCATTTCAAACCGCAAAAAACTAAGACTGAATAGGTACTTCATATTTCAAGCCCTGATAACTTTATAAGATGAAAATGTACACACATATGGATATGTACATATATAAAATTGTATACATGTATGCACACAAGGGTAATCGGTCAAAAAGTCCAGAAAATGAAAAGTCCGATTTAAAGTAGTTAGTCAAAAAGTCTGGACACAATTTTTAACTATATATATTAAAATAAAATATAAATTAACACATCGAATTTGTAGTATAAAATTATATTTTTTTTTTAAGTAGGTACCTACTAGAAATACTAATTTCCCTTTACTTATTTTTTGAATACTTTCATATTTTAATAAAAAAATATCATGTACAATTTTATAAAAAGGTTTGGTTAATAATTAGCCTAATATTTGAAAAAAAAAAAAAATACAAAAATTGGGCCAATATGTTATCCCAATTTAAGGTACGTATTACATATCAAAATATATGAGAAATTTTTTTTAAATTAAATTAAAAAATTAAGACATTTAAACACAATACAAATCTAGTTATATATTAATACCACACCAAAATAAATAAAAAAGATGAAATAAATTGAATAAAAACATTAATATATAAATTTAAAAAAATAAAATAAAAAAATTATAACTATAGGTACAATATATTTTTTAATTATATAAGTAAAATTAAAATAAAAAAATAATTACAATGAATTTAAATTAAATTTTTAAAACAATAATAAAAATATATTATTCGGACATTTTGTCCGGGCTTTTTGTCCAACTATTTTTAAATCGGACTTTTTGTCCCCGGATTTTTTATCCGGGATTTGCACACAAGATTATACATTGTACATTATTGTAATTCTTTAAATAAAAAGTCTCCATTAACCGTGGTTTTCATTTATCCGTGTGACCCCTCCCCACCATTACTCCGGATAATCCGAGGTTCTACTGTATATATATATATATCCGGGCCCGTCGAGAGGGGTGGGTCGGGGGTGATTCACCCCGGGCCCGAGATTTTCATGGGGCCCGGATATATGAACCGAAATACAAAAATTGTATATATTTTGAAATATATGAATAAGTTTGAATGTATTTAGATGGCTTCCATACGGTTCAAAATTCTCCAAGCTATAAACGAGAGAAATCTAATTCTTCAAGAGATGAATGCTACCCCATTGATGTCGAAGTTATAAACCATGAAAGTTCACTTGCTGACTTGCACTTTTACTACACTTACTTTTTCAAATCAATTTTTCAATCATTAGTGGAATAAAATACAGGTTCACTACCATTAATAACTTAAATAAAACATTTTCATTCTTGTGGCAGTACCACTATATGAATGCAGAAGAAATTCAAACTGCTGCTGACCATTTTATAACAAAATATTCTGTTAACGTGTCTCGACAATTATTGTCAAATGAAGTTACCCGATTGAAACATATATATGAAGCAAATTTTAAATATCGTCTATCTCTATTCGAGTTATCAAATGCCATAAATGTGAAAAAGTTAGGAAGACTCCTAGAGTGCACCCTACCAGTTTCTGTTGCCAGTGATGAGCGTTTGTTCAGTATCTTAGGAAGAATAAAAAACTTCAATCGATTCTGCTCAATACAAAGTAGAGTATCAGGACTAGCCGCCCTGTGCTTAGAATCAGAATTGGCCAGAAAATTAAATTTCGAGGAGCTTATCAAAGCGTTCGCTTCAACCAAAGCTCGAAAAGCCCATTTTAAAATAACGACAATAATGTACTGTAGGTATTTTATACTTTTACAAATAAATAAAAAAATATTATAATAAATAATGTTGTTTCAATTTTCAATTGTGAATATCGAACATGTATGTAAAATATTGGGTAAAGGGGAGCCCGTGGGTCTCTACCCTCGGGCCCCGATTTTCTCTCCGCGGCCCTGTATACATATATATATATATATATATTATAGTCAAACAGATAGCTATTATACACGTCCGATCATATTAATACGTCTTTATTGAGGTCCTTGTAAAATCATCGCTAGCCGCAGCCACATCGCACCGACTTATTATAATAATAATACATATTGTATTCTATGGCCCCGCGCGTTGCGATGTCCTTACCTGACATATTGTCTAATCATCACGTCTGTCAAGTTGCATAAATCCTATGATGTGTCGTGCCAAGCGACTCTCGACGTTGTCACCGAAACGAAAACGATATTCCTCGAATGGATATGTCGTACGGTCGTTTGCTCGTCGCGTTGGACTGGTCGTCTGTCGACGGGCGGTGAACAAAATATCTCCGACGGCTCTATAAAAAAAGAGGTAAACAACAATACGTACGATTCGCTGACATGCCGATATTATCACCATATCGCGTTCTCGTTGTGACGAGCTCAAACAATATTATTACATTCAAACGAACGAATGAAAACATTAAAAAATCGTTATAAACCTTTGAATATTTCAATTTCGCGTATAACTAACACTCGGTCGTTGCAGTTCCTGGATATATTTAGATAATATTTAAAAATCGGAGTCTCCGATAAAAACCTTAAAATATTTATTTATTTATTTTTTTTTAAATCCACCATTGGAATTTGAAACTTCCTTTTATTGTAGTTTAATTTAAATAACGCGAATACATAGTTTACATAGTCTTAGGTTTCCATACAGAGTACTATATAATGTACTTATAATATAACATGTAGGTACGTAGAGTACACCACACCAACGTAGATAATACACACAGTCGTTTAACTAATTAATATCATTAATTATTATTTTACTTTCAAAACGTATAGAAACCTAACAGTATACGCTCGAAGCGTTTGGAATTTTTATATTGTCAAGTTTCAGAATATTTATGGAATAAATTGTAGTAAATTATAATTTATAAATTATAATAACAAACAAATTGTCATGAAATTAATGTTTTAATATTAAAATATCAGTCTAAAAATAAATTATATTGAAAAATTATAAAAATGTTTTATCTTTTTTTATTTTATCTAGATAAAAAGTGGTTATCTTTTATCTTTTTGTGTATAACATACATTTTTTCTATCATTTATCTTTATTCGGATACTGCATTTTTATCCATTATTATTTATCTTTATCTATCTTTCAAATTGTCTATGGTCATACATTAATCATGTTTTGAACATGGAAAATACGTAGGATGACAATATATATTTTACATATAAGGAGTGTTTTTGTCAATTCTTCGTATATATGATGGAAATGAAAGCTGTAAAACAATATAACCCACCGTCTACCGTATATCATAATTGCAGATTTGTCAAAAACATATTTTGTATTTATAAATATAAAATGTCTATACATTTTAAAATGTTCGCATAAAATAATGAACATAAGTATTATGCAGTACAGCGAGTATAGGACTTATATTACTATTGCGCACGTGTATTATATATGTATACTATTAAATACTTGAGAAAATGATTAAATTAATTTTTTTCCATTTGTTTCGCTGTAAACTATCCAAAACTATACCCTGTTTTGGAAACGTGTGTAATTTATTAACTGCCATAAATCTATACGCGAATTTGATAATAAATTAATATTGTTATTCGTTTGAATTAGTGCACCGTAAGCGTAATAAAATATAATTGGTAGTGCGAGTTCATAAGAGGTAGACATATACATATACCTATTTTACAGAGTGTTTATTGTAACGACCGTGAAGAACAAACACTGTCATTTTTCATAACTTTAATGTGCCTGGTTATAGGAAGTAAGTTATTAATATTTTATTTGTGTGTATATTTGACAACTTTATAGTATATACGAAAATATCATTACATTATGAATTATGACAATAATTTATGTATTGCTATATTTTAATTAAACACTATACCTACCTATAGAATAACGTCTAGTCAGCTATTATATAGGTCCCTTCCTTGTTTACAGACTTGCCCCCCCTCCCCCAATAAACTGATATGAGTTCTTCTATCAGTCGATAACGTGAGAATAAAAAAATCTGTTTGGTTCACGTATATATTACATTATCAATGTTATCACGACTTATCACGTGTTGACTTTATAAAAATAGTCACTGCTTTCATAATTTTCAAATGTACGTTTTAGTTTTCGGAAGATTTAAAAAAAAAATTGTAGATACAATACGTCAATATTATCTTTAACAATTAAAAAGCTACTTTTACACGTAACATATTATTATTTTGATTACTCCACTCTTTTGGCCTATAATCAGGGCCGGCTTAAGGTATAAGCGAGCTAGGCACCTGCCTAGAGCGGCACTTATTAGTAGGGGTGGCATTTTCAAAAAAGTGATTCTAATGCTTTAGGCTCGTTTCACAGCTATGCGTATGGTACGCGGTGTACAATCCGGCATAAGAAATATATTTTTAAAAATGCATCACAAACCACCTATCTAGTTATACAATAACATAATAAAGTTATTATAATAATAATTTGTATATAACATAATACAAACATTTGATATATTGTATTGTAGTGTATTGTTATTGACTTATTGTGTAGGTATTAATCGGAGCATCCTAGTTGGGTCCCGAACACCAGGGGGTAATCACAGGTAGTGTACTAGTTGGGTCCTGGATTTTTTTTGGTATTACACTAGTTGGGTCCCGGATTTTTTTTGGTCCTATACTAGTTGGGTTTTTGTAACCCAAGATTTTGTAAAATTTTTATTTTTTTATTTGTATTGTATTATATCATATTTTGTAAAATTCCAATCATTTATATTTTTATTATCTCCACAAAAAAAACATTTTTAACCATGCCATCAAAAATAGATCGTAGACAGTCCTAAGTCTGGTAAAATGGAAGGAAAATGTTAGTGTAGTGTAGTATTTACCGAAAAACATTGGGGACCCTACTAGTATAGTACCTAAAATAATCCGGGACCCAACTAGTGTAGTACCTAAAATTATCCGGGACCCAACTAGTATAGATATTTTAATTTTGGGACCCAACTAGGATGCAGCCGTATTAATAACACTAAAAACCGGTATACGAAAACTATATATTGGCCCGTAGAATTTGATCATTAGGTAGTATGTAAGTAGTAAGTAGTAGTAATGTAATGTAAGTAATGTAGTAAGTATGTATATAAGTAGATTTGTGGTAAGGCCCAACTAAATATATTTAATAAAGCAATCGAAATGTGTTTACACTTTAGAATTTATATTTCATTTGCTTGCCGATCGCTGACGAACAATAAATTACAATATTGGATCCAACTGTCTTTCGGTTTTTTTCATATTTGCAAGGTGTCTGTTGACTGGAAGGTGGTGAGTAATTATAATGTATTATTATTTATTTATACTGTTAGTATTTATTATATAGCATAACATTTTTAATTAATTTAATAGTAAACGAAACTAATGATAGGTGGAAATTCACTGAATTTTTTTTTGTGGGGGGGGGGGGTGCTAATATTTTCAATAGTATAATAAGCTGTACCTATAATAAGTTTACACCTATCTTTTAGATTCTGAGTGGAGCGAGCAGGGCCTGAAAACGTTATTAATTTTTGCGTTATAACGTTTTTCGTTTTATAACGTTATTTTTGTTTTGCGTTATAACGTTTTTCATTTTATAACGTTATTTTTTTTTTGCGTTATAACGTTTTTCGTTTTATAACGTCATTTTTTTTTTTGCGTTTTTTATACTGTAAATTTAACCAAAATTTTGCAATTTACATTCTACGTAGTGTGATTTTGCTATATTACCTGTTGGGTAGACAGAAACAACAAATGTGTGTTTAACTATTAATATTAGCACAAGATCGCGCCCGAACACATGATGTATTTAGTCGTTTTCATATGGACATTAAAATACTTGTGTTTTAATTTGGCCTTTGGGTGATACTGATTATTTAACGTGATTTAAAAATAATATTAATATAATTAATAATCGTTTTATAACGTTATTATTTTTTTTGTTGCGTTATAACGTTTTTCGTTTTATAACGTTATCGATTTTATTCCGTTATAACATTATAATAACGTTATAAATATAACGTTTTCAAGCCCTGGGATCGAGGAATGTATTGTTTTTACAATGATGTTTATTTTATTTTTATTTTTTTTTATAGTATAAACAAAATTTTTACCAGAAAGAGTGCATCGATTTCTACGTATAGTACCTTATATTTTATCAAATTGGATTAAGATGGTACTTTAAAGACGTCATTTTTCGATTTTCTCAATAGTTTTTTAACGCAACGTGAAAAACTGCCGAAAAATTATGAAAAATCACTAAAAACAAGATTTTGTCAATATCGCATATAGTTATTTCTCCATAATTTCGAAAATAATTATCCAATTGATTTGAAATTTTCAACAAAACTGTATCATTAGACTATACAACTACGAAAGTTTTTTTAAAATATTTTCATTCAATTATAGGCTATTTATAGTTATTTTTAGATGTTGAGAGTTTTCGTTCATAAATGAGTTACTTTTAAGAAATTACTTTAGCGTTTATTTATTTATGAATTTCCAAAATTGAGTCGGATAAGATTTTAAGTTTATCTGAATTTTATTAATGTAATAATGATAATCTTTTTTTGAAAAAAATTTACATTTAGCACGAAGTTCTGAAAAAATATTGTAATCACTCACCAAACCAGTACTCTTATACACTTTATGAGCTATTTTTTTTTTTTTTTTTTTTTTTAATTAAATCTTTTAAATTTTTAGGACACAACGGAGGATAATTAGATTGACTCTTAATTACTTTAGGTACAAATATATGATTATATCGATGACTTCATAAATAATACAATAAAACATATTAACAGCATCATTTAGATTTAGTTTTTTAAATAAACTACACCAATTAATCGCCGCTAAAGTAGTTGCTATATCTGCGTAATTACAAGTATAGAAATTGTATGGACATAAACTATAATCATTTGGTTTATTTACAATAATAGGAATAGAAACTAGTAAACCCGGATGATAATTATCACAAAGGACCTATGGATTAACCGAATTATTAACAGATATATTATTTAAATCAGAAAAAACTAGATCAAGGATTGAACCATTACTATTCATAACATCATTGAATTGAAAAATATTTAAATAAGATACTTTCAATAAAAAATCTAACTCAGTTTTGCTTAGGTTAAATAGATTAGGAGAAAATCCAATAGAGTTAGGGAGCCATTGAAATTTAGGAAAATTATAATCACCAACTAAAATTATATTATTTATGAGTAGATAACTTAATAATAGAGTATTGATAATTTCAAAATGTTTATTATAAATTGAAATATCTGTACGAGGAGGAAAATAAACATTCCCAATTAGAATATAATTAAAATTAATGACGTATTATATATGTATGATGTATTGTTCGAAATAAATCATATCAGTAAATTACTACAATCAGAGTCATTGAATATTTCAGAAACTATTACACAATTAAAGAATACAAAAATATTTTTGAAAGAATATCGTACAGATGAAGGATTTCATAAGATATTTGTTTTAATGTCTTTTGATAATGAATGCTGAAGCTGAATAATGAAGCTAAGATGCTAGCTAATGAACTTCAAATCATAGATAACTTTCCTATTCCAACTCGATTTCGTCGTAGAATTAGGTACTCAATTTTCATATGAATCACGAAGTGAACCTATTCATAACCCTGAACAAAGTTTTAACATTAATTTTTTCAACCCAATTTTAGGCACTGCTCTCCAATCAATGATAGATTTTCACAGCGATATATTTTCATTCCTATATATCAATAATTTCTGATTATGATGCACTAATGTGCATCATAATTTATTTACTAATTTATTTCGTATCACCTGTTTTATAATTCATATATAATCTGTAACATTATATTATCTGTACCATAGTTTTACCGCCTTGTCAATTTTGTCGAAACTGCACATATTTTTGGACGTCAATTTATAATAAATACCTAAACAAATTTATTACAATATTACTACTATGAAGTTTTTTTTAATATAAACGAACTAATCTTTATCCTATAGGTATACGTTTTATTTTAAATATATAATATATTGTTCTATAAAAATTACATAATTCATATTATTGTAGGTAATATAGTTCTCACATACAGGCGTACCTACGTAGAACGTTTTATAGCGCGTTCTCACATCGTAAATACATTTTAATGGCATATCGAATTTGTGTCAGACAAATTATTATTATTATTATTTTCATTACTATTCCGTTCGAACAACAATAATTGAAACGAATATTCGACCGTGGAAATGTGTAGTAATAGCACACGTCTAGTATTTAGGCTCGTTTGACGCACCCAAGTTGTGTGGTCATAACCCCTTGGCCCTCCTTAATAGTTAAGAAAGGAAAATGGGTTTTTGATAATATTTTTTCTCATTCTGTACGGTAAGGAATCAAGTATGGTCACTGTGATATAAATGTGTTCGTCGCACATGTTGTCGAGACGTACATACCAAATCGTAAGTCATTAAATAATTTTTGGGTATGATGACCGGTCATCTGATTTTAATAATAGGAATTAAAGATATTTAATCGTCCGGAGTACTTACTGACGTGAAGAACACTGAATAATGCGGCGAATGAAGTGTAAAATCTGTGTTTCTTAACACGTTTATTCTTTGTTGAGAATTTAAGAAAAACTTTAATCGTAAAAAAAAAAAACAATTATATTTTGTTTTAACAGTATACACAAATAATAACATTATATCAATGTCTGTAATATGTGATTATAAAATTTGTTACTATGTACCGGATAATCCCATGCTATTATGCTTGGACATGTAATTTAACATAAAACAGGTACCCGTTAAAAATATTGTACAAAAAACTCAATATAAATATATTAATAAAGTAGGATTATTATACCTCAATGTAAACATTATTAGGTTATGGTTTTAGTAATATATTTTTCAGTCGTAGTAAAATCAAATGACCATAACTACTTAAATATTTTAGTTAGGTAAATTTAATTCAGTGTAGTTTTAGGTTTCTAAATATACCTACGTTTGGACACTTTGTATCCCTGTTGTGTCTGTCATTCTGCCCGTCTGTCCGTAGATACCGTAATAGTACACGTGTACGAGTTTGTTGATTTGGTTGTAAGCGTAAGTTTTAGGCTCCGATATTATAAATAAAATGTAATAAGGATTCTGGTTTGAGTTCCAGAGAGAGAGAGAGAGAGAGAGAACAGATTTTTAAATCGTATCTAAATGTCCCATAAACATTAACCAAGTGTTAATTATAATATTAAAAGGTGAATAAATTTTACGTTTTCTGAAACTCATGAAATAATGCTGCGAATCAGTTAAATCAACTTTAAATAAAGGAACAGGTAATGCAAGTAAAGGGGAAAGCACTACGCTCGTTAGGCAAGACACTGGTGGTGAATACATTTAATTTGAAAACAATAATCAATAGTTACATTCTATAAAATGATTTTAAATGAAGTTCAGTGAAATATTATACAAAGTATAATAACAGTCAAAAGAATATTTTTTACATTTCATGACATCACCGTTTTATATTATTTTAAGAATATACCTATCGTAATCATTGCAACTTTATTTGTTATTTTAAGACTTTGTTATAAGCCTACAGAAATTTCCCGTCATAAAATTAAGTTTGTAAATATAAGTTTAGATAAATTATAGTCCAGTTGTGTCCGTAGATACTATAGTGCATGGCTACGAGTTTGTTGATTTGCTAAGCAAGGAGATTATATTAAAGATTTATTAAAGAGATTACGCTCGCAGAGTGGGTGTTCCTAACTTGTTTTAAATTGTATCATTACGAATTTTTTAATTATGTATTTTCTATTTAGTAAGTATAGTTATCTTAATTTTATATTCCCTAGTGGTTTTGTTGGAAAATCATAAAGACATACCTATGTTTTTTCGTACCAAATTCGTCGTACGTATTATTAAAATTCAAATACCTACAACGAAATAATATTAGATATTTGATAATAATTATGTGCAGTGATCTGTAACGTTATATATAATTATAATATGTAGGTAAGACCGAAATGCAGTCATAATGGAAACCAGTTCACATAAAAAAAAAAAATTATCAAAATCAACGATGTAAAACGACTACATTTTTGATGATATTATTTATGTGCATAAATGAAAAAACATGCAGGAAATTATTCTTATTAAATTATGGTAACTACTACGTTTACTATAATAATATTATATCATGTATCTTGTATATATTCGTCATTTTTTTAATGCACTCGAAATTGTATACCTTTTGCATAATAAAACAAAACATGACTTTTACTGCTTCGTATTATTATAATTATTTCCTATTAATATTTAAATATATTGGTATCAAATGGTGGGCTTAGTACATGAAAAGTTCTTAAAACGAATTTTTCGTGAAAAAGAACTTTGCACATAAATTACTTCAGTGGTTGGCAATCGTTGATAGGGGGGCCATTATTACTAAAAATAGACATTTTAAATTGAAATACCATTTATTTATATACCTATCTATAATTATAATCTTAGATGAGGGGATGACCTCTGGAGACTTTTTGAAACCACCAATGAATTTTCTTAAAAAAATGAAGGCCAATTTTTATATCTAAATGTGGAGACACTAAGTGAATCATTAAATGATTTACACAGAAATAAATGGATCTATCTAACGAAAATTTTATATATTATTAATTGTATTTGAAAATCATACCGGCAAGATTATGATTAGTACTTAGTATCTAGTACATACTTATGAAAATTCCTGTCCGTTAAAATGTAGGTACAAATATACCTACCAGAGTTTTTGGAAAAGTTATATACAGTTTATAGGTAAGGTATCGATAAAAATTTCTAAGTATTTTTAAAAAATTTAATTTTTTTATATTGCAAAAAACCAATTAAATATTATTAATTCAAACTAAAAATGTGTGCCTACTGTTGAAATAAGTAGGTACCTCTATAAATTTATCTACAGTTTCTTATGCATTTGTTTCAATCGGAGAAGTAAGAACTTAAATTTAAACCTTAAAACGCTTTCCTGAACCATTTTAAAAACGCTTATATTGATGTAAAATTTTCATATGAAGTCATGTTTGTATAATTTAATGGACCTCACCTCCCCCAAAAATTATTCTACACTTCCCAATCGACGTACATTTTCTTCATGCGCATAAATATATTGATGACGTGTCCCATCTCTGGATTTCTTCCTCCCACAGACTTTTTTACATAATCATATTAAAAATATACACGTGATACATTTATTTACACGAATAAAAATATTGATGACATAACCCTTCCCCCTTCATCCTGAAAATTGTTGTTAGTTACGATCTTTTAATATTATACTATGTATCCTATTGGGAAGTTCCCCTAATAGGTATCAGTGGTGTACAAAAAGAGAACTCCCGAAAGGGTGTAATTCCTTCCTGACAGGAAATTTTTATATTATTATATAGTTCCGCGGGCTAACCATTAATTGGGAACAAACAGTTGGTTCCCGGGAGGCCCTGTGTGCTGTTATAGTAGTTATTGTTCATTGCCATAAATATAAATTGATTGAATAATAATAAATATATATAAATGTAATCGACACAAAAATAAAAAATAAATATTAAAAACAAGCAATTGCTATAAATTATTTCGTATTACGTATATATTTTATTACAGGTTTTTATATAATATTAAATATACTATAATATACCATATGTATATTATAATTGTATAATATATTATTATAGTTTAACCTAAAATCCAAGGCCATATCTATAATTTTACTTCCCCCTCCCCCAAATAAATTTTTTTTGTGCATAAAATGTTCCATTATTAAAAGATATTAAGTAACAAATGATAGATTTTATGAAACCAGACAATTGTTTTGCGCAAATGTCTCTATTTTATTTGGGAATTTGCAGTATTTCGCATGAAAATAAAAATAATAATAATAATTAAAAACTATTTTTCTTATATCTTACACTTACGTCATATTTTATAATATAAATAGTATTGTTTTAGTAGGAAATCAAACCGGTAATCCGGAATCGGATCGGAATCTATGAATCGCGGTTCATTAACTTAAACATTTTTGATATCACTATCCCAGACGCACATGCCGTGCATTGTGTCGATCGTGACACATTCTATATTATTGCAATATGTACACTACACATATTGCTTATTAGTGGTTACGAAAAATAATTAAACGATATTGCTTTTTGATTGATATTTACATTTTTAATTTGATTAAAAACACATATTTAAATACATTTTATCGGTAGTTATCAAACGTGCTATTATATGGGTTTAGGTAAGTACTAATCATATTAACGGTTATTTAGCGTAATATATGTAGGTATGTCTAAAACGAATTAATAATATTAATATTTTAGAATTAGATTATTATTTATTTATTCCGTGTGAAAAATTAGTTATACGCGCATTGGTTTATATTTATTGCATAACCATATTATACATAGGTACTGGTTATCGTTCAATCGCGGTATACGTCTAAACACATGTATATATTTATTATTCGGGATCTAATTTATTTGCTTGATTTTTATATGGGTTCGTATATTGTAAAGAAAGTTACTCGGGAACTCATATCATCGGACATTAATTAGTAAATAAAAAAAATTGATAAATTTCCCCGCTGCAGAGTCTAATGACACTGCGTGCGCATAATAATAGATATTTTAATATTATAATAATGTATCACAATAATATTATTAATTTTTTGTATAAAATCAATTGATTGAAAACGTATTACAAATTAGATAGGTATTGATTATGTGCACAAAAACTATAATATAACTATAAACAAAAACGAGTTTTGTTTTCAGCAGATACCTATTTCATTAGGTCGAGTTATATCGGCGTACCTACCTACCTACCTATATATATATATATATATAAATTATGTAGGTAATGTTTATGTTCAGAAACATTAACATTCCGTGACCTTTACCGACTGCGTCTTATAAACGCGTGCGCATAAACATAATCACGTACGTACGAGTGTATTGTATACCTATATTATTATATCTGTGGCGTAGCTACGGAAATTTTTTCTTCCAGGACGCGACGTGGAGTAACAAAAGCGAGAGTGACGACTAACGAGTAAGTGACTTATGAACGGCGTGTATGCACACCGAAATCGAATAAAACAATTATGATTCAACAGCGTCTCTTGACCTATACCCGCTAGTATATAATGAAATTCACATTCGACATTATTTCGGCACGCACAGCGTATGTATACCGCAGGCGGAGGATACCCCTAACCTACAAATAATCACACATACTATATGTAATATAATATCACTTTTACTATAATATATAGGTAGGTCGGTAGGTACCCACTGCCGTCATATTAGCTCGCGGCCGAGTCGTAATGGAAGTATACGATTGGAATTTTAAAACTGGATCGTGCGAAAAATCGCTATACGAAAACAATTCGAAAGTACCATCATCTTAAACTAACCATACCAAACACCAACATCTAGCTATGACAAAAATATATGGTGATGCATTTGAACATTTCCCGAGGGTAATGAAGACACTTACGATTATTATCATCGTTGGAGGTCCTCCCACACCATGAATTCACCATTAGTCGAAACGAAATAAATGTAGGTATTCATTATTTACAATTTTTTTTTTCAATTTATTATATATCTACTTTCTGTCTATTGTTATAGCTATTATTATTGATTATATTTGAACATTTTTAAAAAGTACAAAATGCCATAATCAGTTTAGAAAAAACTTGAATAAAGAGACAGGAAATAATGACTGATATCAGTTATTATAACCAAAATAAACAAAATTCCGGTCAGTATATGGGGTGGAAGTACTTTTCTCGTTGGTTTTTGGATATTTCTTACACAAAAATAAGACTCTAGAATAATTTTAGCATAGTTAGTATTGTGAAGAGGAATATTGAAGAATGAGGTAGATCTGGAATCTAGAGAAACTTTAAACGCGGCCCACTCTAATAATTATAATTTCCATTGATTAATTTATAAATAAAATATATATTATATATATTCTACTTCTCGTTTAGAAGTCATAGTGCGTAAATTAATATGACTGTAAATGGTGTATTATCATAGTTTTCTATTGGAATGTTTTGCTTGTAAATGCTACATATTGGTGTCATGGAGTAAACTGACCTACTGATAAACAGTGATTCTCAGGACCAAAATATACCAAAAGAAACATCCTATAAACGGTTGCTAGTTGGGATGGTAAAAACATAATTACCCGTGACTACAGACGCATGCACAAGCATATACGAATAACAACATAGAGCAGCTTGGCTATATCAATGGGAATGAAACGGCAAGGAACGAGGTACAGCGATCGTGATAGTTGAACAATACAATCCGAGTCATCGTATCTTGACGAAATTGTTTCAACAATACAACGATAAACAACCAAATAAGACAACCATACGGAAGGGACCGAAATGTCGAATATGCTCATTTTCAATATCAGAATGTCATCGTATCTTGACGAAATTGTTTCAACAATACAACGATAAACAACCAAATAAGACAACCATACGGAAGGGACCGAAATGTCGAATATGCTCATTTTCAATATCAGAATAAGAACCAGAAGGTCGTCAGTAATACAATCAATATCCTCGAAAGAGCATATATTCTAGTCCCCATTCTGAATCCAACATTTCAAAAATCTCTGAATCCGTTAAATTTAAGTCTTAAAAACTCAATTATTTCCTCACCCATCAGTCATACCTATATATAATATATCTTATTATCAAAGCATCTTAAACTGTTCTCCAAGAAATATTTTAATCAACTTTTAACATTCCCGAAACCTAACATAAAACACAGAACTCCTGAAACAGAAAACTTTCTGGTAGAAACTCGTAGTTTGATATAGAGTAACTTATACTAAGCAAGGCAAGGCTCCATTCAGCACCCACGTTCCAAGACATTCAAAGGTCTGCTGCCATCAACTTTGTCTGACACAAGGACCCCGCGGGAGTAGGGAGCGGGCCAGCATCGTGGTCGTTCCTCAGACCAAGGGCACCCGTTTAGCCAGCTACAAGAAATTCTGGTGGCTAGTTAACCGTATGGACTTTTGGATTCAAACTCAGAAGCATGTGTTAACATCAAAAACTATTAGTCTCCGGCCTTGCGAGGCGTACCAGTAGCCAGCTAGGTATGTCAGGTGGCCATAAGACGCAGCCCCTAGAGTCGGCACTACGTGCCAATATCGGGATAATTCTTTACCTTCTAGACTAAAACAATATCATCTACATATTTATTGGAATCTTGAAATCTGGAGTCTCTTGCAAACATCAACGTCGAACCAGACAATAATATTTGGAAAACCAGCCAGTGATATTTAACCTTCAAAACATTTGACGATCTGGCCATCACTTTTATCGAATCTCCCGTCAACTTAAACAGCGATTTATGACAAACACACCTGCGATCCACATAAATTTCATCAGCGACGATCTGCGAAACCACCTCCCACCAGCACTAGACCTTATCCGTCAGATACTTTAAAGTCGACGTATTCACGGCGACCTACCATCGATCGACACTTGGCGTAGAACTTTGCCTGTATTTAGCGATAACCGATATCTTTGTACCCGGTATCGTCTAAGCTCGAGTGGTCAGGGCTTAACCATGAAGCTACTTTCATCGACGGATCAAGCACTACCACAGTAAGACCAGGATACACCATGATACGAACCATCGGCTAGTCCCTTCAAGTATACCTAAATACCCACTTCTGCATTTTTTGTCATCCAGTGAAATTACACAAAAGAATAATTATCTATTTATCTAATCTGGGTCATAGGCTTGGACAACTCGCATATTTGTGTACCATTGTCCAGGGAAATGTTTTCCTGGACTTGGGTCTCTAGGAACGAGTCCGCTCTGTATATCTGACCACGGCAAGACCCAACTCATTTCTATATTACGGGTATATTATTACTCCAAATAGTAGAACCATATTTTAATGTTCACTTAACCAGAGAAAAATAAATGATTTAAATGCTTTAAATGATCTAGGGTTCTTTAACTAAGGCAAATGACGTTTAATAAAACATAAGTTTTTCAAATATTTTTTTACACAATAGATTTTGTACAAAAACTTTAAATTTAATAAAAAATTAGTAGTTTTAACGGAATATATTAAATTCCGTATATTTTTACATATTATGTATTTAAATTGTATTAAGTTACATATTCTAGAAAAGCTCATTGAATGACATTCGGGTATATAAACTCGTACCTCATTTTAAACACGTCACCAAAAGGTTTATTTTCTTCAATAGTATAATCATTAATGGAGGAAACATACATTAATTACGATGGACATTGTGAATTTAATTACTAGGAAGATATTAATTGTTTTCTTTTATAATATTTTTAGTTTATTAAAAATTGCGGGAATTTAACACGCTTATAGAATTTACTTTCAGAACTTGTTTTTATTACATACCGAAACTCCAAAGGATTTCATTATGCTATTGTGAGTTCTTCTTTAATAGTTATCACCAACAAATTTTCGAAACAAAAAAACCATATTTGTTGGTTTTTTCAAAGATAAACCAAGAAAAATAAGTTTTTATTAACATTCAGTTATCTTTGTACATTCATATTTTGTGTTTAAATAATATTTCAAATAAATTAAATTTTTAGGTTACTATCGATATTAATTATTATTATATTATATACCCAAAGTCACAATATTATACACTTTCTACGTATTTCAACAACTAAGTTGTCATCTTCAGCGGGTATTAACAACTATGTTGTAAGTCGAATATTTTCGATGTATTGGTGTGTTGTTAGTGCGCGCTGAAGATAACAAGTTAGTTGTTGAAATACATATACGTAAAATAAAGTGTATAATATTGTGACTTTGGTTATATAATATAATAATTATAAATAGTGACAAGTACTCATATATATTAATACTATACCAATATTGTAAAATATGAAATAAAATCATTTTTATAGTACATTATAGTAATGCGTTTCTCGATGTGAATCACTCCCACAGGTCTTTAAATAAAGGTATTTTCTCACAATAATTATATAAATTAACTTGAAAATAATTGTTTACAATATATAATTATGCAAAAAAAAAAAAAAAAATGATTCCTATTTTGTATCCTTCCTTATAATGCAGTTATTATATTGGTTATGCTTAATCATTTATATACAATGTATTCTGAGCCAGTTTAAACTACTATAATATGTGCAGTTATTCTACCTATATTATATACGCCTAATATTAAATAATTATGCGCACACCTGAAGCAGCTACGGTATCGGATTTATTAAAGTAATAATCGCGAATGACTCATAACATTTCACTGGACCAGAATGAACGAATGCAAAATATAAGTATATGATGATAATAATAATAATAGTAAGCATTTATAAGCATTTACAAATTATATTTATCATAAATAATTATATTATAGACTTATAATCGTAAGTATACTATACTTACAATAAAAAAGTTAATATTTTTGGGTCAAAGTAATCGAGTAGGAGATTTGGAGTAAAGAACTCTCTCTTTTAATACAAAATTGGTTTTAGTTGGTCTTTTGAAAAAAATATCTTTTTAACGGAAATGTTTTATGTATATGTAAAGGGAATATAACAAAATAACATATAAAATTATTATGGTTACTTATCTTTTTTTTTTTTTATTATATATTATACTAAACTTTGTTCATAATGTATTATCTTATGAATGCATTTTTTTTATTTCCAAATTTAAAATTATAATAATACAAAACCCTGTTTAAGGGCCATAAGGTCGACCACCATCTGCATATGAAATTATTTTAACGTACGTCTAAAATTGCTATTGAGATTGTAAAAAACAGACTTTTAAAAAAATAGGATGTAGGTATCTCTTTCGTTGTAATATAGCTCTTTAAGTGAGTTATATATGCTCTTTAATATATGTTTAGGTTTGTTTTTTCTTTTTGTATAAATATTGAAAGTCACGGTCCTCAGTGTCGTCAAAATTTGTCAGTGCTTACATTTATTGTAAATAGGTGGTGACACTGAGGAGTTGCTCGCAAGTTCATATTTTGTTTGTGTGCGACCGTTCAGAAATATGAATATTGAAATGCGGTGATTTTTTTTTTCTTCTTCTCTCGTGCAAGCCGGACAGCGAGGTTTGTGTTTTGTTGTTGTTCTGGCTCTTGCTGCGGCCATTTTATTTTATTGTTGTCACTGCCGTTCATTTTGGTTTCAGCCTTTTTTT
>JAIPRL010006722.1:0-21400 GCA_025469235.1 Pemphigus obesinymphae
GAAATTCCATAAATAAGAAGTCTACGAGAGGCATTGATAGCAGTAAAAGGCATACGTAAATATATTTCTTCTATCGAGGTACAGAATAGTTCATTGTTCTCAAACACAGTCCAATTAGAAAATGCCTGAACATACGAAATAACTACGCTTGCAATTAGTAAACAAACTAAAGTGACAGATTTTTTTCAGAAATGTTAGTTTTAATTTTTTTAAGATGTATTTAATTGATGTAAAAATAAAATAAAAATATAGGTAACTGGTTTTTTTTCATAAATTTTAGTTTTATCATGTATTTAATTAATGTAAAAATAATCTAAAATAAAGTTATTGAATTTAGTTATTTATTAAAAAAAATGTTTCCGTCTAAATAGCGGACACCTCTAAATAGCGGACAAAATTTCGGCGACCGAGAGTGTCCGCTATTCAGAGGTTTCACTGTATATAAAATATATTTTTACAATTTTATTAAAATGGATTAAGCAAATAGAATGTGTAAAATACTAAACACTGGGGCAAACGAAGTTGCATAAGATTGCTATGTTGTACCTATATAGAAAAGTTTCAATGAAGATTAAAAACATAGGTATTTAAAACAAAACAATTTAATTCGGGTAATTCAGCTAGTTTATTAATATATTTATTTAAAATTTGAATTATTAAAATGCTTTGAAAAGTTAATTTTATTTATTAATTTTATTCAATAAACGTCCTCGCGTATTATTTAACTCATATAATAAAATAATACGTATAAGATAGTCTATTATATTTATTATTTATATGTAAACCGGATAGTATTCTGCAGTATTGACTATAATAAATATTTGTCCACTTAAATACAAAAATACTTAAATATCCTTTAATACTTATATTAATCCTTTTAATCCTTTCGTTATGATAATGTTATATATTTCTCTCTATCTCCAACAATATTTCTATATTTTTAATATTTCTAATTCCACACGCCATTTAATAATGTAGGTATCATTGTGTTGCCATGTGAGCGCTCAAATTTACTAAAGAAACTATTGTGTGTAAAACGATATCACAATAAAATGTATTGATACCGACACTGGGTCGATGGATGTGTGTTACGATTAAAAAAAAATATGAACAAAATAATAGATATATACTTGCGTATAAGTAGATATTATATATGAGCACATTAGTTGTGTAGGTGGTATTCGCCATATTAACCCTACGGTGCCTAATTTTTTTAAATTTCTTTAAAATAAATATGTTTAGAATATGTTAGAACATGTTATTGGTAGAATCTGTTTAATTGAATTGATTGTTATTAGTGAATGAAATTTAAAGATTAAGATCATGGGAAAAATTATAGCTTTAAATTAGTTGGAAAGACGTGCGATACTTCAATGCTTTCATTTAATTTACCGTTAATTACATTAAGTGCTGCAGATTTTAGTCTTCGACAAAATTTCTCACTGTAAGTCAAAAAAAACTTTATAGATCGTAGAAAACAACGCGGAGTATTTTGTAGTAGTAGTATAGTAGTACCTATATGTCTGAAAAAAAAAAAAAAAAAAAAATACAAATAAAAAACATAAATACTAAACGTTAAAAACGAATAGGTATATCACATCAATCATATGTATTCGCTGTGCTTGCATATAAAATAATTAAAACTTTAAGAATAAAATTTCGATTATTAAAACAACTATTATATTTACTTTAGATATTATTTGAACGTTGTAAAGTCTAACAAAGAAATTATTCAGTATTCTAAACGTACATATATAATCTTTACACATAATATAATGGATTCTAAATTCACAATAATTTATCACTTAACAATTAGTTTACTACATTATTATAAATTGTAATTCCTTTGAAATGATAATATTGTTTAGGTACAACTTTTTTATATAGTATAGTATAGGAGTAGAATAACATTTATTTCTAAATTATTATAATTAGTATATCATGTAAGTACGTAACTATATAATAATATGTAGTAGCTATAGGTACGAAATATAATTTCTTATTATTAATTATAAATTATGTAATCTGTTAGTTTTATAGTAGTTGCACTCGTACGGAATATAATAATAATAATATATAATATATCGTACGTTAATAGTACAAAAGTTTGAAAATCTTTCTTTTTTAATCAATTGTATTGATATAAATAAATACAATTAATGAATATCATAGCTTTAGAAAAATAACATAAATTTAACACCAATAATTATGTATTGAATCACAGTTTAGTGTTTACGAATTTATAGTTCTGTGTACCTTAGAATAAGGCGTTGAAAATATTTTACAATATTATTATAGTTATCGGTTTATTACCTATATATTACGTACTTGGTTTTATTTATAATAAACACGCTCGGAGAGTTTATATTTTTTACTATAGCAGATACTTTAAGACTAAGTTTGTATAGGTATGTACCTACAAACTTACAAAGTTATTTTTCGAATTCTCGAGTAGTTTTCTAGAAACATGCAAAAATACTGCACATTTCTCTAGTAGGTACTCATATTTCTTCAATAAAAAAAAAAAATCATTCTTCATGTAATTCAAAGAGATTTTAAAGTTATGACAATTATGGCGGGTTAATGATAATGTACTATAAATAATATGGTATATCAGGCTGATACCGCATACTCTACAAAAATTGAGCTTAGGTCAACTTAGGTACCTACCTAATTTAGGTTATGATATCTTAGCAGTCTCGGTTAATAATACGTTGTTAAAAGATTTTACAAGCCCACTTTATGAATATGCTAAATTCCCGGTTTTTATACCAATTCTTAGTTAATCTATTATTCGAACCGAAGGCCTTCGGCATAACAATAACGTCAGCTTCCACTAGACTACGAAAACAACAGTTATTGCAATTCATTTAAAAAAATATACTTCTTGGACGAATAGGATAAATTCATTAAATTTTAATTTGATATAACTTTAAAACCAAGTACGACTGCAAAATTATGACTTCACCATTATTTTTTAATCAAAAATTAAAAAAAAAAAAAAAAATGCTAAAAATCTAATTTTCCTGTAAAATAGAAAAATTATACCTACCTACCTATAATACCTATAATATATATATATTATATACCCTATGGTCTATATAATACTCAAAATTGAAAATTGTTCTTAGTAGTCCAAAAATAAGTAAAAATGTTCAAAAATTGTTACTTATATAGATATGTTTTTGGTGAAAATTTCAAGTTTATAGATCCATTTTTTTCCCGAAATTCGAACACATTTCATACAAAAATAATACATATTAGGTAGGTATGGAAAAATGAAATAACTATTAAAAATTATAATCGACCGATTTTAAAGTTTTTTTGTATGTAGCTAGAATGACGTGATTTTAATACTGTGATAAATTTTCAGGTCTTAAAACCTAAAATAAGACTACTATACATTAAATGACTGAAAACTGAAAATTGTTATGAACGGCATCAAAATAAGGTAAAAAATTTCCTAATTTTTTTGTGCTTTAATGTGCTAATATACGTATTTGGTGAAAATTTCAAGTTTATAGATCCATTATTTTCCCAAAATTCGAACACATTTTATACCGAAATGTCGAAAAAATAAAATGGGTATTCAAAAAAAAATTTTGAGTACAGACATGAAAAAAAAAAATCATCTTAATCAATACATCTCTCGCTTCGTTCAGAATCTAAAATAAACTTAGGTTTAATAATTAATTCGATTTTGATAGGTTATACGTATATCTACTTGCATATTTTTATAAATACATTAAATAATACTTGCGTATAATAAGTGTGGGTAGGTATTTCACATAATCATCTTATTGATCTCTGTTGAACTTCATCTAAGTACTAAGTATATGTTTGTTTGATTAAATATTTTAAGACTATTTTATTTTAACTTTTTATGATGAATTATAAATATAATGACGCATGTATGCATTACGCAAGACGTATTAATTATATTATATATATATAAAAAAAACCATGTAAATACTTTGATGGGCCAACGTAATTTGAATTACAAAACATTACTAAACGCCTACATAACGGAACACACTTCCTTTCATAGTGAATATTTCACTTAACATTAAATTTAAAAAAAAATACATACAAAACTTTATAAACTTAATGTGTTTAATATGCATAAATTAGACATAAATCTTGAAAATCTGCTGGCAATAGATTGTTTGCGAATTTTCGATTGTTTTTGTTGTCTTATCGTTTTGATGTTTGCAAATAATATATATATAGGTACTTACACTTTAAAAGTAATATGCTAATATCTGCCAATTTAGATAACCTACATAGACTAATTAACCACAAATTAATTGAAACCTGAGTTCTTTTGTTTAATTGTTTTCCAGCGATTATTTTATAAAAATAATATAGTTTGGTATTATAATAATGAAAAATGGACATTTATTAAATTATTGAAATTTATTAAGAAGTACCTACATAACTATATATGTATATTATAATATTATACATTAATATAGTGAAATATATATAAATTATTTATACTAGATAATATAATATTATGGTTAACGATTTACATAGGTAGACAAATATTGTGTAATGTATAAAATTGTACCTATCTCATATCTGTTACAACAGTAGAGTATAAAATAAAGTTATCAATATAGTACCAACCTATTAAGAAATCAATTTTTTTCTAATAAATCATAATTACAGCAAATTATTTTCTACCAAAAACGCAATATCTCAATCTCAAAGTTTTAGAATGCAATCAAATATCAGAATTATTATAGGTACCTACTTATATTGAATAAGACATGTATGCGTTTAAAAATATATATATTCTATAGTACTTACTATTCTAATCCTTGCCAATTTTAAATGTTATCACTTATCAATATAAAAGTTATCGTTATGCTAAATCTCGATAAAAATTAAAAATCGATTGATAATAGATTTAAATTTTGAACGAAACTAGGAATATATCATAATTTTTTTATGTCTCCATTTATATAATTTATTTTTTGGGTAGGACTGCAGTGTATATATGCGTGTACCCAAAACAAATTCGTATACGCGCGGACTTGTGTTTAACTGCTACAATTTGAAAAAACATTTAACAAAATTAAGTTCTGAAAATCTTTACAAAATAAAAATAGTGTAAAATATATTTTTTAGCACAATCGAAACATGTTTTTGACATTTGATTATTTGATGCGATATATCTAATATAATTATGTGTTTTAAAATATGATGTAATTTCAATAAATCGTTCTGAGCTAATCTGGATATAAAATACATATGTTTTAAAATTTAAAATTGCTTTAATAACCCCGAAATTGAGATAATATTTTTGAAAAATATAGCAAATCAATATAAAAGCTAAGTACCAACTACTTTGTAAAAATGTCATGTATTTAGACCCATTTTTCATCAAAATTCGAATATAGCTCACAATTATTAAATTTAATTTACGTTAATTTTACATAGATTTTTGGTGAAAATTTCAAGTCCCTAGAATCTTCGGAATTACAAAGAAATGAAAAATCTTAAATTTACGAAATTTTGTTTTTACCGTTTTTATTTACTTTTTCAGCAGTTTTTCCTTGTGCGTTAAAAAAAAACTGTTGAGGAAAACGAAATATGACTTATCTAATGTACCTATCAACTTGTTATAATTCGCTATCGAAATATGGGTAAGCATATCTTAGAATTGTTGGTATAAATATGTGTTTGAGAGAAGGAAGAGATAAAATTCATAGTTTAGAAAAATCCTTAGAATAGTATATGTATATTGAGGAAAAGCAATTTTTATTATATTTTAAGAAAAATTAAAATCCAACAATTGAAAAATATTTAATTATATTTTAAAAGTAATTTAAAATAGTCATGTGTCATCTAAAATAGTACTCTGTTTTATGTATTTTTGGTTTTAACATGATATATTTTTTTTAATGTCTGTAATGAAAAATTACATAAAAAGAAATGCTCCGATCATTACAAGTAACACTATTTTCAGGTGGCAAATTACATCTAGTTGGTACTTTAATGATGAGGTCATTTTTTGATTTTAAATTTTTTCGATAAATTTGAAAGAAAAAACTATCATAGCATAAAAATCGGTAAACACGATTATGGTGAAAATTCTTCATAACTCTCCAAAAATATTGATTCTGGAGGCCTAAAATTTTCAACACAAGCGTATATACGTAAAATATAAATACAACAATTTCTCGACAATTTTTACCTATTTATAGCAATATACAAATTTGAGAGATTTAATTCATAATAGGTATAACTTTTTTTACAAAAAAATTCGATTTTTGGAAATTTTTTCTTTTAAATGTGTATTTTTCGATCAAAAAAATAATGGTGAATCAGAATTTGGCGGTCGGACTTGGTTTTAAAGTTATATCAAATTGAAATTAGCGATTTTATCATATTCGTTTTAAAGGTAATTTTTTTATGTTTTACAACAGTACTCTACGTAGTCTAGTGGAAGGTGACTATGTTATCATGCGCGGGATCCTTATTTTGAATCTCTACATCCAAAACTTTTTTTACACTTTTCATATATATATATTATTAGTATAATCTACAGTAATTTTCAAGTATATCCACTGAAGCTTCGCTCAGAATAGATTTTTTTAAAAAAAAAATGATTTATCATTGCTTTCAAATTCAATATATCCACCACCAGTATCCTACCCAATGAGCGAAGTGCTTCTACCGCCTATTGAACGGCTTTTTTTAATTGTAGTGTTATCATGATATTTGTTAAATACCATGTTCACATTCTATAACTACAACATTTCTTTGTATAATTGCAGAGTCAAAATGCATACAAAATATGAAAAATGATAATATTTATTGTACTTGAGTGTAGAGTTTTTTTCAAAATAATATTTTTTTTTGAAAGCCTAAAATTCGAGATAGAAAATCGTAAAATTTTAAAATAAAAAAAAAAAAATTTAACTAAAAACTACTCGCTACGGCATAGTAAATATTCTTATCTTTCATATTTTATATTTTATATAGGTACATTTTGATTCTGCGATTACTAAGAGAGCAGTTGTAGTTATAGAGCGTGTACGCATTTTAATACCACTAAAATGGGTGTATAGTATCCTCTTAAGTAAATTAAGTATATGCATATCTAGTTATGATATTTTAATATAAACAAATGAGGATTTTATGGGTTGTTCAGGGCTTAAACTTGGTGGCTAATTCCCTCCTCCCCATGTTTGGCTAATGAGGATGCTATGCAACCGATTTTTAAGGGGTTTTGTATAGGTGATTTTTATAAAATTTTAATAAAAATGAAAGTCGAACAATTTAAAAATAGTCATGTTTCAGTACCATTTTTTATTGTTATGTTATCACGATATTTGTCAAAAAATCACGTGCACGCTCTATAACTACAACTTTTCTTTGTATAATCGCAGAATAAAAATGTATATAAAATATGAAAGATGAGAATAATTACTATGCCACAGCGTAAAGTTTATTTTCAATAAATTTTTTTAAAAGCCTAAAAACCGTGATTAAAAATCTTAAAATTTTAAAATTTTAAAATTAAAAAGACACATTCTCGTCTTTCATTTTTTGTGTGAATTTTGACTCTACGATTACTAAGAGAGAAGTTGTAGTTATAGAGAGTGAACATATTTTAATACCGTAAAATGGGTGTATAGTATCCACTTAATTCAATATCCGATAGGCACTAGTCCCCTTAAAATAGTGAGTGACATGAGCTAGTCTTCTCAATTTTTTTAAGCCTTTCCGCTTATTTCCTGTTTTAGAAAGTATTTTTTCGTTTTTCTAGCTACGTGCCTGTATCGGGCATGTACCCACTAATTTATTTACGACTACATCACTGGATAGGAGTTGAATTAGGAGTTTAATAAGTGTTTATTTAATAGCAATAATTCATTCTAGTTGATTCTTTGAAGATGTTGTATTTGAATTACCCAGTAGTTTTTTTAAACGTTTTATAAAAGAAAACTTTTCACGGTGTCCATTTTTTTTTGTTTAACAATATTATAACCAACTTTGTTCGAAATTGTTTGCAATGATTTATCTTTGCTTTCAAATTAAAAATAATAATAATAATACACCATCAACTATCCTATACGAAACCCCAAAATATGATGGACAAACTTTCACCATCTATATCTAGACGGATTTTTAAAGATTGTTTTGAATTACCAAGAATATGCGTTTTTGTAATTATGTATATTATAATTTATAATAATATATTATATCTATAGGTTACATAATATTATAGTTATACCTAGGTATAGCTAGGCTTATCATAGCTAGGCAAGCTATGTATTTCTCTTAAATAATAATGAATAATAATAAAAGAGTCTAATACAATTCAATTGCACCTTCAACTTATTTCTAACAAGTACAAGTCTTGTAAAGATATGAATTTATCAGAAATAAAATACACTTGTAAAATTAATTTTAAAAAATTTTACGCATAAAATCATTTTATTTATTGATTGGAATCTCATGTTTGTTGCTAATTTTTTTGAGAGAAATCATATTTATTACAAATACTCGATTTTTGGGAAAACAATTTTTTGCGAAAAATAAAATTGAAAAAAATGAAATTGGGAAATGTTTTTAGGAAAATTATCTCTAAACTTAATGAAACAGTAACGATATACTATGTCGTTATTAAAACAATAGACATCGCGAACTATTACGCTCTACGACATGCAATTTTATTAGCTAATTAATTATATTAATCTAAAAAAAAAAAAAAAAACAATTTAAAAATGTTCATTAGACTCAACTTGAGGCGTCTAGATAATAATTACCTAGTTAATTATAAATTATAATTACAATGGAGCCCTATATTTAGTATTTTGATTTATTTGTTTGTTTTGTTTTTATAAGAATTTACTGGTCCTATTATTTTACAATGAATAATATATAGGTTTAGTGTATGATATATTTATATATTTTGATAAATATATTGTACAACTATCGCAGATGATCGGCAAAATAAATTAGTAATTTTGCTTTCGTTCAGCAGGTACCTACTCATATATTAAACATAGTTACGTATATCTATATAAAACATTAAGTACTTATAAAGTACATAATTTGGTATCTTACGTAAATATATAAAATATGACGTATTTTGTTGAATTTGAATATGTGTCTATATGTGTATATTACGATATATAATATTCAATTTTAATCTTGTTTATATTACCTATTTATTGTTATTCTCAAGTGATTGATTTATCTGTAATAAATAATAGTTAATATAATGTGAATTAAAACATTACTGGTCTTTTTTCTTTTTCTTCTCCTTCGGGTTCTTTCCCAAATATTTAGGGTAGGCCACCCTAGTCTTGCACTTCCATTTAACTTCATCTGCCGCATCCTCTTCACTTACATACTTATCCAAACTCATATCACTCTTTATTACATCTCCCTACTAATCCTCAATCATTTACCATAAAAGCTCCCCCTCGGCCCTCACTCTTCAAATCTATCCATTTCCTCGGAATTCTATGCTGCTAGAACTATGTCATCTGCAAGCATCATGCACCGTGATACCTCACTCGGCTGTAAATCCTTTGTTATTCCATCAGTTATCAAGGAAAATAAGTAGACTTAAAGCCGAACCCTGATGCACTCATACTGTGACACTAAAATCCTCGGTTTCTTCACACAAAATTTTTACTCTTGTACTTGCCCCGCTTCATACATGTCTTTAATTACATTCACATAGGCCTTTGGCAATCCTATTTTCATTAATGCCCACTTTCCTGAGTGTATTTTTTTTTATACCCCTTACCAATTTCGTTTGATTTCTGTCCTACTTTGTTTCTTGCACACAAAAAATATCCACATTTCTCCTCCTCAAAATGTCTATTAATTCCTCGCGCCTACCTGTGACTATTCCTATATTACCTAATATTATATTGTATTATACCTAATCTCACTTTGTACCTATCCTGCGTACTCAGACGAAAATCTAAACCAGGAAACAATACTGGACAAAAATGTTATTTTTCAATTATTTACATATATTTAGTGTAGGTAAGACATTACCTATAGTATTTTATGTTATTACAAAATCGGTTAAAGAAAATTGAGACTAAAATAAATGTTAATTGTAATTAAATGATTCAAAAAAATATGTGATTATAAAAAAAAATAAATCTATTTAATTAAGTTAATTTATTATAATGATTTAGAATAGAATACTCTACAGAAATACTACAAGAATACTTCTTGGATAAATATAGGTTTGTTGCTGTATATACGAAACATGAAAATATTTCATGAATGGATTTTATCGGTATTTTTTATATTATACAATTTTAATTTTCAATCTGCAACATTTATTATACGATGTAAATCGTACTCATTTTCGTATTTTCTTTATTTTTGGAATTTGTATATTTAGCTTGAATTTACGCATCGAAAATCCTAATAAAATGTTATCAAAAAATTTGATTTTGAAAATAAATGTTATCTTTTCATTCTAAATCAATGCCCAGCGATATTTTAGTCCCTACACGGAAATAAAATGAAAATAATGTATTAGTTCCTAAAAAGTAGTAAAATTGGTAACATGAGTATAATGAGTATATGATATAAAAGTATAAAACTAAAACACATTTTCTTCCCAATTTATTCAGACTCAGGATTGACAATAGATATACCTATGCACAGTTTTATGAATGTATTTTTGTGCTTTTATTATAACACTTTAAATAAAATTATTGCATGAACATATAATTAATATATTCCCATTTCGCATATTGCTCTACACGTATGTGATCAAAAATATAAGGCTTGCCTAAAAAAAATATGCCCGGCCACTGTGCCAACCTTGACTTAATAGCGCAAGTCTTAGCTCCTACACTGCGTATTTACCGTATACGAGTAAAGGTATATATATTTATTTTTATACTCGTATTTACACTTATTTTTTGGCATTTCTTTTACAAATCTTATATTACACGTATAATTAAAAACATCTATAGTATAAATTCTATTAACTGTTGTAATTTTATTAGTTAATTAATTGTAGAACATCGTGACTGGTTATAAAAATCAGTAGTTCAATAGTTAAAATGAAATAGATAGGTACTCGTTTTGTTAAATTAAATTTGATAAAATGTTTATTCGACATAAATGTTATTCTATTGTGCATTAAATAAATTCAATTGGAAAGTGTACGAACGCGTGATATAAAGTCGGTGATATTTCCTAAGTTTTTAGCCGCACGTCTTGCTAGCAATTACAAAATTACACTGAAAATCGACTAACATGTTCATGTAAAATTTATCAATAACATCATAGACGTATTTGAAAAATAACAAAACGGTTAAGTATGGCCATGAAAATCGGGCAAGGTAATGCGAAAAAATCTATTTGAATAGCGAGCTAATTTGTCTACTGTGTACCTACTTCATTCTAAGTAATAAGTTTATTGTATGATACTAGGTAAGGATAAAGGGGGAAATAGATTACAATACGAAGACGTGTCGACAATTTCTTTTTACAATTTGGAGGTACTGCATATTTATCTGCTTGTATTTGCACAAATTATCACACGTGAGGGGTTACCGTATTATCTGTCTAATGAATTATTAGGCAACATTAGCATTGGGTCTTATGTTTTCGATAAAGGCACAATGCACGCTGGTCATTATAACAGTCGGTTATTGCAAGGCCTGAAGAACACGTATGAAATAAAGTTCTGGATTCAATTTGAAAATCTCAAACAATTTGTTTTACAATATTATTATTATTATTATTATTATTATTATTTATTTTTTTTTTTTTATTTATTTTTTTTTTTATTGACGGTTTAAAAATATACTTTGGTTTTTTTTTTTAATTTTAACACAAATAACTCTACTATAAAAATACCATGTTGGTTTTTTGGCAAAAATAAAATAAACGTTTATTTTTTTCGCTATACGTACGTTTTTAATTTGTTCAATATTTTCGAAACGATGCGATTCTTTTTGTTGGTCGCTTTGCTGATACAAGTCGTGTATAATACACATGCAAATTCTCAAGACTTCGTTTACTTGACGAGAGGATTTTTCCACGTATCCAATGGACTGCAGCCGTCATGTCAAAGGTATATACACTTTGTTTTATATAAACAGTTTATCATAATATTTCGAAAATATTCATTTTTCTTCTCCATAAAGTTTGTAATTTCTAAATGGGATATTCCAAAAAATGTATAATAATATTTTAGGTATGACTATTGTTAAAAATCGTATTATGTTATATTATTTTTAAACAACCTGAATTATAATATGTTTTAATTCGTAAATTATATAGGTATCAGTGATGATGTGATTTCATTATCTTAATTTCAAATTAATTTATATTCGTCATGTGCATAGGTATTGCATATTATGGTAATACTCAAAAGGACGAAGCTCAAAATTTCATAAAAAAATATTTTTTTAAAAAAAAAATTTTGAAATAAACAAAACTGAATATTATTGCATAACATTTTGTTTTTCAAAATGTATCTATCATTTAAAAACTTGATACTAGTTTAATTTTTTAAATTAAAGTCGAACAATTTTTATATTTTTATTATGACAATTTAAAATTTTAGTTTTCACACGTTTTATAAAATAAAATCGAATACAGTTTTTTTTCGAGCTGTAAAAAAAAATGAAAAATATTGGTATGAAAATTACAAAATTCATATCTAACAATTAAAAAAAAGTTTATAGAATCTAATTATAAAAAAAATCTATATAGCAATCAAATATAATACATTTGCTAAACTTTAATAGTTATAAGTAATAATTATTAACAAGTGAAAACATTTTAATTTAATATTAGAACATTAATAAATAGTATATGTAGGTAATATATAAATATGTATTTATATTATATTATATTAAAACAATATACATTTATATTAATAAATATTTTTAATATAAAAATAATAACAATGTTAAGTTAGTATTTATAAAGTTCAAATTCAATTTCCACAATAATATTGTTTACATTAATATTTTTCAAACTAATGAGAGTCTTAAAAAACAGGTTTCTAAAAAATATTTGTTTTACTTATGCAATATAATATGTAATTATGTAAATGTAACAAACATTGTTATATTAAAACTACCTATACATAGGTAATTTATGCTAATTTAAATAATATAGATACAAATTAACAATTAATATTAAAATTGTGTTTTTAAATTTTTTCCATAAATTTTAAAGTATACCTAGATATATATTATTGACTTAATAATTACAGAGTATTGTCTTGCAGTCATAATTGAGTGACAGATATTAACGAGATAACAAATAAACTTAAATAAACACTAAAAAAAGTCGTTAGGTACAATGAAAATCGGAAGGGGGGAAATTAATCAAGCACAAGGAAAATCCTTTAATAATTAATTATTAGTTCCTAGTTTGAACTGCTGATTGTGTGCTATTTTAATTTTACCCAAAATGTGTTTAAATATAGTATTATGCTTTATAGAAATTATTCATTATATATAATAATGTATAATATATGAAAATTTAAATAATATACGTACCTGTATTGGTTAAAAATATCATCACATAGTTTATAACTAAGTATAAAACACGTTTGTAATGTACGTATTTTATTATTATATTGCAATCTTTCAAGACTTTAATGAATTTATAACTTATTTAATATAAGAATTATATATTTATAATATTATATAGAAATAATAGTATATTGAGCTAACAGCTACTTTTTAATAACTTAAATGTAATAATTTGTTTTAACATCATTAAAGATAACTAAAAGCCAATTATCGATTAGTATTAAAACAAAATAACAATTTTAGGTAAAAACAAGTTTACATGTTTTTAGATACTTGAAATCAATCATTTGCGTGGTAACTGCACTAGTAAATATTTGATTACTTGTATACTACCTACCACTTGTATTATTCATTTTATACTCAAGTTGTAAATTTGAATATCATAATGTATATTATGTATGTAAATTGTAAAAATACGATTAGCGCTTTTGTTCACATTATCTAAAAAATGATTTTCTTTATTAATTACAGCTAAAAAACAATATAATATATTATTAACAAGTACAAAGCATACATAACAATAGAAATAATATAATATAAAATAATATCTAAAGATTAAAGATAATATGGTAATTGAGTTTTATTATCAATAGGATTAAAGTTCATATGTTTACTCACATATCAGTTTAATTATTAACCTTCTCATGTGCCTGGTAGTAACTTAGTATTATTGATAAATTAAGATTTAACACGCATACCTCCTACTCATCCGCGGGCAACAGTAATTGTAAATATATGATATTATCAATAAAATATATCTAAATAATTTAATATAGTACACAGTACTCATATTAATATATATATATATATATATATTTAAACCATAAATTAATATAATGTCAGTATTACGGCACACTGAAAATTTGACTGATAAGGGCCTAAGAAAATAGTAAATCAAAAATTCAATTTAGGTAAAATTTTTTATTGATTTTCTTATTGAGAGAATTTAGATATTAAAAAAAGTTTGAAAAATATTTAATACCTTAATAAATAATTTATACACTTATGTAGAATTAAAAAAAATTTTAATTTAATTTCAAATCCTTATGAACCCTTCTCTCGTCATCTGTAAATTCACCACTGAAGTTAAATATTTAATAGGTAACGAATAAGCTATAAAAAGATATTCCTAAGATTTACCCATATACGTAAATAGGGTCCAATAATATTGAGTCCAATAGGTTTTAGAGTAAAAACATGGTAAGCATTTGCTTTACCCTCGCCCTTATTACTAAATACTGTTTTATTGATGTCAAAATATAACTAAAAATGCATATATTGAATAAAAAGAACAGTTATGTATTTTTACAATAATAACATTTTAATAATAATTATTATTCTTCTTATCATTTTCTGTACCAATCTATATATATAATAGGAAATATAAAGCAAAGAACTAAATTGTAACGTTATCGATCAGTTTCAAACGTAAATGTCAATTATCAAATTTCAAAATAGATGTTTCACATTCTTTTCTAACAATTAATATTTAAAGCTAATTAAAAAAAAATGAAAATTTAATATCCTGTAACTTCTTCACAGGGCAATATTTTAAAAAATGACTTAAAATGTTGCTCTCTTTATATTTGGTAATAACTAATAAGTGTAGGGTGGAACTTTAAATTTAACTGGTGAAGCACCACAATTTAAATTTTGCATTGCATGATTTCGTTATACTGCATATTAGATAGACTGAAACCGCAAATTCGATTGTACCGATTCTGTAAAATATATTTAAATAATATTATTCCCTTTAAATATTGAGTACACTTAAATCTGGAAACTAATGTATAAAAGATCGTATTGCTATGGATACAGGATAGGTATAAAAAAATAATGCAATATGGAATAGCACTATAATTTGTGGACTTCAAACAAATTTAAATAATACTTGTATTTCATTGTTATTTTAATACTTTTACAAGGTAAAATGATGATAATTTTCTATCTACTAATCATTAAATTAAATCTTATAAGTTAAAATGGAATTACATATTTTTTTATCAATACAATATGAAATCTAATATAATGATGTAAAATATATTATATAGGGCTTGAGAAAGCTAAAGGCTAAATCTTCCTAAGTCTCCCTAATTACGTCTATGAATTTACCTATAATATACGAGTATATATATATATTATACTTAAAATTGATCAGAATCATAATAGGTATGTTATACGAAAACATCATAATTCTAAGGTAACTAAAACAAAACAAAAAAACGATCAAAAACGTATTTATAATATGCATCTTATAACTATTGTAAACTATAGCAACTAAATGTAATAATATTTCTAAAATAGTTAAATTGTATATAAATATTTTACGTATAAATAACAATAAGGTTAAATTATTATTTCAGCTTATTAATAAATATATATATTTTAAATATTATTTATTATTTTATTATTTTCAGTCAAATCTACTGTGAAAGTGAATTCATGCATGACGTACAATTAGCTCATGTGTATCCAGACTCAAAAACTTTTGTAGACAAAAAATTGAAATACACCGAGTCTGATATTTTATCCAAATATAAAGATTTAAAAAATAATAATAATGGTAAAGTGCCATCTAACTCCGAGTTGATTAAGTTCATCGATGAAAATTTAGAAGATGGCGATGAGTTAGAGGAATGGGTTCCACCAGACTTCACTGAAACTCCATCGATCCTTAATCGTATCAAGGACACAAATTACAAATCTTGGGCGTCTGGGTTAAATCATGTATGGAAAACTCTTGCAAGGAAAGTTAAAGAGGACGTGAAAAAAAATCCAGATAGGTATTCACTAATATATGTTCCAAATGGGTTTGTCATACCTGGAGGTAGATTTAGGGAACTTTATTACTGGGACACATACTGGATCGTCAATGGACTTCTGTTATGTGATATGAAAGTCACAGCTCGAGGTGTCATTGACAACATCATATCACTAGTGAATGAAGTCGGTTTTATGCCCAACGGTGGACGAGTATATTATCTAAATAGATCTCAACCACCAATGCTTCCACTGATGGTATTGAGTTACTATAGAGCAACTAACGACTTCGATTACGTAACAAAAGTTATTGCTGTAAGTTCAAATATTCATGAAAAATAAAATATATAGGTACATAAAAACGAAACTATCAATTATTATTGGTTTAGGACTTAGAATTGGAATTCAAGTTTTGGATAGATAATCGAATGGTTACTTTCCAGAAAGACGGTAAATCATATAATATGTTTAGGTACTATGCACCATCAAGGGGACCAAGACCGGAATCTTATAGGTATATGTGACAATTGGTTAAAGATAATAATTTTATTTCTACAGTGTTTTTATGTTAATAGAGAGGATTACGAGGTAGCTGAACAATACGACACTCAAGAAAAAAAAGACGAATTTTATGTTAGGATGAAGTCTGGAGCGGAAACTGGTTGGGACTTTTCAAGTAGATGGTTTATAGCTTCCGATGGCTCAGAACGCGGTGAATATATTTTGTGTTTATATTAAAATCAATATATTATTATACAAAATGTATACACCATACAGGTAATTTATCTGATATACATACACAAGATATCGTGCCAGTCGATTTAAACAGTATACTACATGTTAATGCACTAACATTAAGTACATGGTTTGCACAAATGGGAAATAAAACCAAAGCCGAGAAATATAGTAAGATCGCACTAGAGATTCAAACCAATATACAAGAAGTAAATATTAAAAATAATACTTTGTTTGATGTAAGTTACCTGTATTTTAAATGATGAATATTTATTATAGGTCATGTGGAGAGCAGATAAAGGAGCTTGGTTTGACTGGGATATAATAAACAGTAAATGTAGAGAATATTTTTTCGTGACCAATATTATACCTCTGTGGACTGGAAGTTACAATATGCCGAAAAAGGCTGTAGCCAGTGCAGTATTAGGATATTTGAAGGATCAACATATTATAGAACCTGATTACAGCATACGCTTTAACGGTAAAAATTAACTAAAGCATAACTTACAATAATAATTGGGTTATGTTTTTTAAAGATTATTTTAATATTCATATAATGTAATATATATAGATTATAGGTACTTTCGTATACCACCAATAAATTGTATACAATAAGTAGTTACTGATATTAATTTAATAAATTATTGAAAAAATATTGTTCTTTATTTTTAGGAACGCCTACATCTATGTACGCTTCATCACAACAGTGGGACTTTCCAAATGCATGGCCTCCTCTACAAGCTTTCATCATTCAAGGTCTATACAGAACACAACAAAAACTTGCACAACAGGTGGCATCAAAATTGGCTGATGTATGGCTGCATACAAATTATAAAGGATATGCAGAAAAATCAATGATGTTCGAAAAGGTATGATTATGAAACAGCGTTCAATGTACATTTTTAATTTGTTTAACGTGAAAATTTTTTTAGTACGACGTACTAGCTGCAGGAGAAACTGGTGGCGGTGGTGAATATACGCCACAGACGGGATTTGGTTGGACGAATGGTGTTGTACTTGAATTATTAGATCTATTTGGTGATTCGACTTCTTCTGGATCACAAGCTTCACAAACTGGTAAGACAGAATTTCGATACTACGACATATTAGGAATAAGCTCATAATTACTAAATACAAACTTAAATAATACTATAATGCGTGTAAAAGTCAATTACAAATTGGAAAGAAAACTTCATACTGTAACTTGTATCATGTGCAATTTATTACATAATATATAATGCATATCGATTTATGATATTAACATTCTACATATAAATTACGAGTAAAATAAGGAGGCTGGCTAATATTAATCTAAGTAAATTTCTATAACTAATATTTCCTGCCATATTGCCATTCTCAGTTTGAAACGACTA
This sequence comes from Pemphigus obesinymphae, assembly GCA_025469235.1. NCBI lineage: Eukaryota > Metazoa > Arthropoda > Insecta > Hemiptera > Aphididae > Pemphigus > Pemphigus obesinymphae. The sequence goes on from JAIPRL010006722.1 coordinate 18,428, forward strand.
TAACTTGGTAAATTTTTGGTTTATAACTATGGTTTCTGCGCAAAAAATCTTTTAAAAAATTTACTTACTCGAATCTAGTGTTTAGTATATTGCTTTTCTAAGACAGAGGGAAATTAATCCTAAAAATTTAAAAATGTATTTTTATATCAAAATAGTCGTTATTTTAAGGTGAGAATTTTTGTTCTAAGAAAAATTACCGCATTAGTCTTAGATTCTACGATGAACGTGGAAATATAAATACATATTTCTAAAAGGTACATTGATACTATAGGCATAAAGCATTATCAACCAAGTACTAAGCAAAATAACAAGAAGTGCTTTCGACATAGGTACCGTAATCTTGCTTAGTAATATTGTAAATGCATTTTTTTACTTAAATATTTTTACAGTCGTATGTGCCAATCGTATATTATAATATAATAATATACATAATGCATATAGTACTGCATTTTTACTCCATTTGTATTTGTTATTAAAGACTTGGACATTATTAATGTGATCCGTTGGATTCTATGACAAAAATTTATTAAGTGAATCAGTATAGTTTATTATTTGATTTTGGTAACAAAGAAAAATCCACTGATAATTTTAATGAACATTATACAGAATTCAGATATTACCTGAACAACCGATATATTATATACTACGAGTATATACCTATAAAGTATAAATACTGAGTAAAACATTAATTTCATCAGTCAATTGTTGTGTTTAGAAATATTTTATATTACTTTCTCAAAAAATCGAGATAGTTTTAGAATTAAACTTCCAATAAAAAATATATATTATGCATTTATTTTTAAATTTTATTTGAAGCATTTATAATATACCTACTATATTTTAATAAAATACTTCTTTGAAAATATTAACCGACAATTTAATATCTACACATGAATTCCAAATTTCGATTAGAGATGTGAAAGGATAGTGAAATATTTTTTTAATTCTCTACCACTATTGAATTCAATATTCGACAATATTTATACATAAAAGATTTGAGAAAAATATGTGAATGTGAAATTAAAATAACATATAAAATTATCACTAATAAATAAAAAATCGTCAAGATAAAAATAGTGAAAACATTTTCTTTTGCAAAAGTTTTGTATTATAATAACTTCAAATTTATTAATAACATATTTATATACAATTAAAATATGTATTTCCTATCTCATTGATGTATTATATAAATAACAAGTTTACAATGATAAATACATGAGTTGAGGAACTGAGAAAAAAGTATAGTAAAAGTAAAAATATTTAAAAGTATTTGTTAAGAAAAAAACGTTCATACAGAATGCGGTGTAATGGACTCGGGGGGAAAAAAAATTACATTTATGATATAAAAAAAAAATAAAAAATTTTATTTATAGAAAGTTATTATATAAGGTTCTTTTTAGTTATAAAAAATAATGAAATAATAAAATAAAAATTACGTCGTCCAAATGATGGCCTTGACGAGCGACGCACATGTGGAGTCGTTCTCGAAAGTTTTCCATCACCCTTGCCGGCATACCATGTGAAATGCTTGGCGATTTCTTCACAGATAGCTTTATTGAGTTCATCGAGGGTTTGAGGACGATGTTTTATGAGACACCTCCATAAAAAAATCACAGAGGCTCAAATCAGGTGAGCGAGGAGGCCATGCAACGTCTTCCCATAAGAAGATCATGAAACATTTCTTGTAAAAAGGCCCGAGAATTACAGATCTTATGGACTGTGACTCAATCCTGTTGAAACCAGAAGGCATCAGTATTCTCGTATTCTTCTATTTTCAGGAGTAAAAAGTACTGGCGAGATTGATGGAATAGTTTCGAGAACGATTCCATACGTGTATCACTGTCAAGACCATAATATGAACGATATAATTTTTTATTTTTTATTACGAAAAAAAACATTTATAATATAGGTACTTTCTACAAATATATAGTTTTTTCATATCATGTAATTACCGTTTTTTAAAAAGTCAATTCGGAAATGTGGGAGTCCATTACGCCGTACCCTGTATTATGTATTATGTGTCACAAATCTTTTAAACATATTTTTAGATGTATAAATGACTCCACCGGGCACATTTATGCATTTAATTAATGTTGATCTTTTAAAATCTATATAACTTAATCATTTTTAATGATTTATTATGTTTGGCATTCGGTTATTGTGCATATTTCGTTAATATCTATAAATTGAATATATATAATATATATATTGGTTTATTTTAAACAATGGATAAAAATTGGATAGTTGTTGTTAAATACATTTTGTTAAACATAATAAAAACATGTTTATTGTACCTATATTATAATTAATTTTATTAAATTTAACAATATTTATTAATTACGAATGTAGGTGGGTACTGAGAACTTATAAAATAAAATTTTAAAAATTAAAATTAAACAAAAAAAAAACATTAGAGCTATAATAACTTAATGCCTTAATATACTAACTAATTATCTAAAAATATATTAATATTTTTATTGTTATTAACACTTAAATATTATAATGAAAAATGCATTGTTATTAGAGTCAAATATTTAAATATAATATAAATTATCATCATATTAATTTGAATTTGTTATTATATTATTATTACGGACAATTAGGTACTTTATTCGTTAAATAGGGGGGTGTCCCTGTGGAGGAGGCTAAGAATACCTCCACGGTTTCCTCATGCCTGTCGTAGAAGTCGACTAATTGAGGTTGCGTCAGGTCGACAGCCGGTATAAAACTTGTCAAAAAGTATGAGAAGTATCAAAAAGAATATAGGCGAGTTTTCCCATCTCGGATGTTCGCGGGGAAAACAAAATTGCGTACTTGGGTATGGAGATAGCCTAAGGGACCAAGTAACCAGTACCAGCCTGACAGCGGCTGCGGTAGCCGTTCCATCAGTTATATGTGCGGGTCTACCCAACGGCCGTGATGTCGATGGTGTAGGGAAAGCACCAAAGTGTTTTGGGTTAGATTCGCACTTGA
>JAIPRL010006723.1:0-26166 GCA_025469235.1 Pemphigus obesinymphae
CATATATTTTTTCATTTCACTATATATTTCAATAAAAAAAATTAAAAGTCGAAGTGCAAGGGGGGGGATCTATCCCCCAAATCCCCCCCGTAAATACGCCACTGCTTGGCCCCCCTAAAGCCGCCACTGGTGGAGATATTATGGATGGTACATTAAAAACAAAGGAAACATAGTCAAAAAATAGCAAAGAGGACTCAAGGTTATTGCTATAGAAGAGGAGTCAAGCTAGTGCACTGAGGGTGGAATAGAACAATGTTGTTAAAGGTCTCGAACGTACCTACTTCCAGAATTTTTCAGATAACCTATAGTAAGGCAATGCTCTGTTTTATGTATATAAGCAGTGGTGGAAATATGAAGGAGTAGGGGGGGGTTGATCCCCGGGCTTAAAATTGTTGGGTGGCGTAAAATGTTTGAAAGTATAATACACATAAATTCTGGCATACCCAGGGCCGTCACGACTGGGGTTCTTGGAGGGGGAGGCAAGTCACCTCCCTAAACAAACACCAGTCGGCATTTTAAAGGTTCAGTCGGCAAAAACAGATTATTTTTTAGCCAAGGTATTTAAAAACTGTATATATATGCTTGATCATTTAGCACAGAGAGCCGCTATTGCATTTAGCTTTAAGTTCAGAAAACTTATTATAGTCTCTAGGATAGCCAGTTTTTTTATAGGTGATGTGAGCTTTTTTTTTTAATTGAAATAAGATTTCTAAAGCTTGCTCGACCTAGTTTTTTCTGACCTTTCCGTTACACAAACAACTGCTCCTTTAGTTAAAATATAGATTCCTACCACGCACTATTGTAATATATAATAGTGCATCAGCTCCCTACTACTCCTGATCTAAAAGACAGTTTTTCTTACCGAGATTTCAGATCCGCAGATTATTTACCTATCTCTAAATTTCTCATCACATTTGACTAGCTAAACACCTTTTCACAATACAATATATTGATGATGTTGCTTCAGTTTTTAATATGCTTTGCTGCACTGTTGTGAAATTTATATTCCGTTACGTGTAAATGCCTACCATTATTTTCTATTTATATAATCAGTGTTTCGGCATAATAATGATGGTATATGTACACTCGCAAGCACAGGTACACGTCAATAAATAAATAAATATTAAATGGACTACCGTATTTGAAAATATGAGAAATCCCATTTCCAACATACGATGCGATAAGGATTCTGAAAACTGATCTGAATGCATCGTGCCGCTATTTTCGTCCGCGAAAAATCAAATACCCAAACGGCAAAACTGTTGTCTACGGTGCATACTACTTGCATCCCGAAAAAAATATTAATTAAAATGTATGACCAACTTGTGTCCCTATTCTCTGGTCTGAAATGATCAGCTATGAATAAGCAAATTTTCGTTTTACTGTTTTATTTGATTGACATTCAATATACCTATGCATATAATACGTAAACACATAATATTAATAGGTAAAGACAGGCGATGACTGGTGAATAGGGATGTGGGATGCTTAAATATTACTTCGGGAAAATTTTTTTTACCTATTCTGTATGATGCCAGCACCACAGCCACTCGCGTCTGGGTAAAAAATAATAACAAGTTACTATTTTAATCAATACATTTTTATCCATTGCTCATAATTTTACAGCAATAATAATTATCAATATCCCATTAAATACCTTTTTTTATAACCTTTTAAATTTATCTCGATTTGTTTGTTATTTTAAAATTACGTTATATATTAAATTACGTTATATTACCTAAGTTTGTAGCTGTTTATATTTTCCTCTTCGGGTGATTTATTGATGAAGAATGCGTCATTCTTCGTGAATTTATTATTGCTATAAACGCTTTTTTATCAAATAATATTATGTACGTATACTTTATATAGTATTTGCTCTTTAAGGGGGTTCGAGTCGGTCATTTCTAAGAAGTATTATATAGGCAATTTATCGTACATGAAACAATTTTAAATTCAAAATTGAATGCAGTTAGAGAGTTCATTGAAGTTAATAAAGCTAATAATAAATTAATAAATACACTCCTTGTGCTTGTATCTATATCCGTCTAGGTTAAATATGAATTACAAGTGTGAAAATAATGAAAATAAGACCGTATACTGAATCACTTTTTGAACAGAAAGTTGCTTTCGCTGTGACAAAATTGTGAGACTTTGGCTCGTCCAATTTTAATTGTGTAAAAAGCATCAAATTTTTTGATATCTTTTCTATGTTTTAATCGAGGAGTTTTTAGAAATATGAATTTCCGCTTGAGATATACACAAGTGAACAATTTTGAAAATATGGAAATTTTAGTTAATCGTACCGAAATTGAAAATTCAAATTTCGAAAAACGCCTCGATTAAAACCTAGATAAAATATCAGAAAACATTATGTTTTTTACAGAATTAAAATTCGGCTAAAGTCGCGCAATTTTGTCACAGCGAAAGGTCTAAAAACGATATTTTTATGACTGACTCGAACCACCTTACCTTAAGGTTACTTAAAGACACTATTGATAGATAAGTTGAGATGGGTTTTTAGAGACCTTATAGCCGTTACTAGATCCGTCGGTACGCTGCAAATAGAAAATACGGTGTACAAATATTGCCATGACGATTAACACGTTACGCGTGTGAAGAGGACGAGAGACTATCGCCCGCCGGCTTTCAATCGCCTCAGAAAAAAAAATCACCCGTTACGAATTAATCACGAATTATTGGGGATACCCCGACGGCGACCGGTTCCGCGGCGTACAGACAACAATTGCGCTTCGCGCTCTCTCCTCGCCCGCATCGCAGGGCCGTCCCCGAGAGGGCTCTTGATTTTTTCGATGGTTTTGGGGTGAAAATGTAAAAGAAAATTAGAAAATCCTTCCTTTCAAAACATAAAAATAAGCGGAAAAAACAAAAAAGGGCATCTGCTTTTTCTATTATACTTGCCGACTGAACACCCATGGCTGGGGGGCTGAGTCGAGAAACCCACCCACCCGCCGGACGGTCCTGCCGCATCGCGCCCGTTCCGACGGTTGCCACGGGAACCGAGAAAGCGGCGGCAATGCCTTTCGCGTACACCGCGGTGTAACCGGCGGCGGCGGCGGTGGTGGTGGTCGATTTCGGACACGCGTGGGCGCCCCCCTCCCCCACCTCCCTAAAACGCTTGGACGCAGCGTTGGCGTTACGAAATGCGGGGCCCCGAGAGAAAATTACATTTTCGTGGCCCCAAAAATATTTTTTAACTTCGTCGGACGAGAAGAAATGCCTTGAGAATAATATCGCGATGAAATTTACGCGTAAAAAGGAATAAATAACAAAAATATTGCGTTATTCTTCTCGATAAAAACATACCTACCTACCTATGTATTTAAAACATTCGTACGGCGCACATAAGCAACTGCTGCTTCGGTCGCATTGCCCTTCCCCCGGCCTTGCACAAACGTATCCAGAAGAGTCCCGAAGAGGGGGGGGGTGTCTCACCCCCACCTCGAAAAGCTGCAGTCGGCAAAATTAAGTTCAGTCGGAAAATAGTAGAAAAAGTCAATGCCTTTTTTTTTTTTTGTGTGTACTTATTCTTCACGTTCATGAATTATTTGGAATTTTAAGTCGGCAAACTACAAACGTATTCGGTAAAATGGGAAAAAAGTTGATTACTTTTTTTTTCTGCCCATTTTATGTTTTGAGGAGAAGTATTATATCATTTTCTTTTTTACATTTTCACCCCCCCCCCTCCCCAATCTTTCTTCGAGACTGCCCCGGACGTATCCCCAGAAAAACGATCATCCGTTACCAGCGAGACGCGGCGATTTCGGATAGGTATCTCACTCGGATAGGTACACGGCTGTACAGTGTATACTTATATAATATGACGTTCTTCCGTTTACCGGCCGTCGCAGAGCCAAAATCGATTCTCCGTTAAAAGTTAATTAAAACCTCGAGTGTATAAATGTCCCCGACCCTCCCCTACACGCACGACTGCTACGCGCGAACAAAATTCAATATTGTCTTACATTCATTCGACACCCCTCGTCCCATCCACGGTGAATCAAGTTTTTGAGGGTGTTCATAGACAGGGACAACGTACGAGGCGTTGTTCAGAGTTCCTCCATCCGTAAACGAAAACTTCCTCTTCCAGCCTGCACACCGCACACTGCACTACGACGATATTTCCTGTCAACGCGTGGTCAAATATTCGTTATGACGGAATATTTCATATCGTTTACACGGAAAATTACTCGAAGCTAAGCCCAATGGATCAATTTAATATAAACTTAGACACACATACAAACTCAAAGTTGGTAGAGTATTGTTTTTTTTTTTGTACCAGTCGAGTAGTAATCGGTTAAATTGAGTTGGTAATGTGTAGTACTCAAATATGATTTAGTAGGTAATTACGGTCCAGGGAAATGAGTCCGGGGCAACAGTAGATCTCCATTCACCAAGCATAAATAATAAACAATAACAATCTTTGTAAATTCAAAAATTTGGTTTTCCCATTACTTTTAGCTGTTACAATTTCATTCTTCAATACAACACTCATTATAGTAAATTACTTCAAATCTGTATGAATACGAGTACCTACTTGAAAAAAACGAGTAGTAGAGTAATCAAATTTCCCAATATTAAAAATAAATTACTCGGTCGTATTTGAGTACTCGACTCGACTATTTGTTTCAGTACTCACCCAAACTGTACTTTTAAATTATTTTACACAAAATTTTCGGAAATTCTTAATTTGACACAACTTTCATACACCCACTTTATTATATTGCTCACCAGAAACTTTCCAAAACTGTTCTATATTATATTTTTTTTATAACAAAATTATATACATTCTAAGATTTAAAAGGATAGAAAAAAAAATTCAGTCAAGAAATTTTACCAAACTATAATTATTATAAATCAGTAAATAGTAAAAGTATAATACATAATGCAAAAATAATTTCATGGTCATATAGTGATCTATCTCACACATAAAATATATTTAACATGTGCTTATTGTAGACCAGGAACTTATTTGAACATTTAGTTAATTTGAACTTATATAAAATAAAATTATAATTAATTAGGTACATATAATTTTTTTGAAATAAATATAATACAAAACTAAGGGTAATTATTTAAAATGCGTATCTTGTCCTAATATCTTCAAGTCGTTTAGATACTTCAGCTGGTGTTTTGTCGAGATCAGCAGCAATGCTTTTCTGTTTGGCAACATCAATAGAATTGTACTGCTCACACAAATCTCCATCACAGACATTCTAAATGAAAAAAAATAAAATAAAAATTGGTAGATTAGTTCAATGTAGAGATAGAAATACTTCAGCAGTCCAGATGGAAAAAGACTTGAACACTCAAAAAAATTGAACTACCAAAATGTCTTGCAAATTATAAAATAATACAATATAAATTTTTACAATACATTAAAACAAAGACGCTTGTAGTCAACATTTAGCCTTTAGTAGGCTACTAGGCCAAGTAACAATAGTCATTCTAATAGTTAAATTTATTATACATATTATATAATACTTTAAATATTTAATAGGTACCAGAGATCAGCACGCACTGGCCAGCACTTAGGTACAATGTACATATTATTTATTCCAGATAGACTTCTCTTGGAACCCCTGGTTAAGAGGACAACGTACCAACAACTTTTCAATGAAAAACTCACATAAGCATTTTTCATTTTTATCAACTTACAAACACATTAGAAATACAAAACAAATTATAATAAAATTATCTAGACTGATGGAGCCGATTTTCAATATATGCATTTTACACGTTTTTTGAGCTGTTAAAATATCGGTTTTTTAATTTTTTTAACAGTTTATAAAATGTACAAAAATGCACATATCAAAAAGCGGCTCCATCAGTCACTAGATATTTTTATTCTTTATAATTTTTTTTTTTATTTCATCTTTCTACAATATTCTCAAGTTGATAAAAATGAAAAATGAGTTAACATGTTTTTTAACAAATATCATTACACGATAATTAAAAATGGTACTAACACAGGGCTATTTTTAAATTACTTTTAAAATATATTTAAATATTTATAATTTGTTTGATTTTCATTTTTCTTATAATTTAATAAAAAAATTGCCTATACACAACCCCTTAAAAATCAGGTGTGTGGCGTTGCTAATGTGTTGTTGCTTAATACATGTATTTTACTTACCTTTACTGGAAAATAGTAGGATCGGTATGATAAATGATCTCTTCCACAAAGAGGAGGGTTTTCAGAACGCATGTGCATTTCAAGATGTTGGAAAAAATCTTGTTCCTCATGAGCAGTAAATGGCACGAGAACACCAATAGTACCAGTCACAGTAGCATAAACTAAAGATTCTGAACCACCCGGTATCAACGTAGCTTTCTGAAACAAAAATACACAAAATTGTGCTAATTAGTAATAAGAATTATTTATAATATTTCTCCTAATTTAATTTTAAATTGTCCAATCAGAAATATAATTTTAATTCATATCAAATCAGTAGTCTAACGTGTGCAATTTAAATCATCATATCAGACAACTTGATTAACTTATATTTAAATATCAGTTCATCAAACATTAAATATTTTAATACTACACAGTATAAATGTTTAATTTTTTTTTTTTTACCAATTTTTAACTTATTGGTCGAGATCCTTTGTATCTTATATTAAATAATAAATGAACTCGTACCTATAAAGTGTTTATATATATTTGTATGCCTATAGGCCATAGGTACATACAAATAAAAGTGAACATTTCTTTGGTATTATCCTAATATATATTGAAGTTACATAAAATGTCCAATAAGAAATAAAATGTTAATTCATATTATTTTTATATGTATAAATAAATACTCAGTTTCTACAAAATAATTTGTTTTTATTTAACAAAGAAATACGTATTTTGAAAACAATGATCTCATCTTCAGTGTTAAACAACTACTATAGTAAAAAACAAATTATTTTGTAGAAACTGGGTATTTATATATATATATAAATAATTCTACAAGTAACTCAACACCAAAATAATTTATATTAATTCATTCTAACATGTGCGATTTACAATCATCATATCTGACAATTCAACTAACATTTATTTTAATATCTTCTTTTTCTTCTTCTCCTCCTTCACTTTCTCTCCCAACTATTTAAAACCACCCTAGTCCTACACTTTCACTAAACTCTATCGCCCACATATTTTTCATCTATCTCCATCTTCCTGATTGAAAATTTCTTCATTTATTATGTTGATAAAAAAAATCCGTTTAAAAATTATAATAACAACTGTAGTTATAAAAAAAAGTTAAGTATTCTATAGATACTCGGGATACTACACATTTTGATAAATCATCTGATCAGTCATAATAATAAATTAATCATTTAAAATTCATTAGTCTAACGTGTGCAAGATAAAAACATCATCTCAGATATATTAGTTATTAGGTAATTCATTTTAATTTATTTATATTTAAATTTAAATATAAATTAGACATAATAGAATACAAAAACAAAATCTTTTGCATATAGAATTTGTATTATTAATTAATATGTACTTACCTGTATCGAAGTACAAATTTCTCCAATATGAAAATTCACAATAAAATCTGCTTTTTGGGAAGCTCCGTTAAGTAAACCACGATCCCAAAGACTTTTATTACCTGTTGGATCATCATCTACTTCATCAGATATTGATGAAGCTAACCGAACCTGATAGTAAAAATATACGAAATTATGATTTTTCTATCTTTACTTTAAAGTCTTAATGATTTAACATAAGCTCATAATAAAACAACATACCACTGAAATATTTCCACATTTGTCAGCTGTAGCAACAGTATTGTAATCAAGTATTTCCATAGCTGTTATATACCTAGGTTGGGTATCATCCGCAAATATAATTAATTGATTTTCATTTCGTTTGTATCGTACCATGTATACACTTTCTTGAACATCGCTTACATATATCCTGCAGCCCATAACACGAATTCCAACTATTAGTAACGGTATTTGCTGTAATGAAAATAAAAGGTATTAGTTTAATATTCAATAAAGAGACCACTAATCATGTTTTATTTACTTTATTTTCACACTTTCTTAATAGTTTCTTTTTACCAATATCATAAAGACGCAATATTCTACCAATACCAATAATTACACGTCCTTGGAATCCGCATATAGCAGTTGGTACATTATCTACTGTAGTTTTATGTACCAATTCTAAAGATGTGCATGTTGGGTTAACTCTGAAAACAATATAATAAATAAGTAAATTATATAAAAATGTTTTAGCAGAACTCACTTATAAGTGTAAATATATCCACAAGTAACATGTCTTGGGTTCAAATGTAGTTCATTGGCAACACCAAAAAGGACAAATTGTGAATCAGGATAACTTGAAAAACGCACTAGAGCAACACTATAAAAATAGAGAATAGAATTACATTTCAATATTATACAATTAATACTAAAGTACAAACCTCATAACGGCTTCATTTTGAGGGAACCTATAAACGGCTTCTGTTATGCCTTGAACTGGATTGAACAATCTGACTAATGATGCCCACATTCCAGGACCAGCTTTAGGAGCACCAAAAATATTTTCTGGTAAATCTTCATTCAAAAAAGCCTCAGCCATTTCCTTGGCCAATTCTTGTTCTTCCTCTCCTGCAGCTTCTTGCATTTCTTCTGCCATTTGTATTCGTCTCTGTTTTTTAGTTTGCTCAGTATATGCATTGTGTTCTGTTTCCACCACAATTAAATGAGCAGAATCAGGATGTATAACAAACTTCCTGGGAGTATACTCAACAGGAAATGAAACTTGATTGAATACAGCACCCAATTTTTCCAGTGCCAAAATACGCAATGTATTTCCAGATATAGCAACTATACCTTCAGGACACTGTTCTGAAGAGAAACCGGATGCATATTCCAAACTTTCATATGATAGCGGAGTAAGGTGAAAACGATTTTGGTAATAATAACTTAACCATGATCTACTAGACATGGCAAGTACCTGAAAAATAAAATATATATAACACAAGTAACCAACACTTTTATGTTTAGTTATTATAAAATAATATAGGTTATCAGAATGTACAACAGTATGTCAATAAACTTACTGCTTCATTTCCTCTGGTTTTGATTTTAAACAGTTTAACTGGTTTTCCTCCTAAATAACGTGCTCGTGTATCAGCCATTTCTCCAGTAACACCATCCAAGACAGTACGAAGTAATACACCATTTTGTAAACCTATGTTCAAATACAACATTGATAAAGAATTCATCCCTGGTTCATCTGAGGAACCTCCATCACTAGCACCCATTTCCACAATACATAATGATTCAGGCATAGCTGGTATAGCTTGCATTTTTAATTGAACTAAACAATCCTTCAAATAATATAAATACAGGTTATAAATATATATATATATATATACATACATACATACATACATACATACATACATACATACATACATACATACATACATACATACATACACACACACATGCATAATATATACATGAACATATTATATATTATTCAGTAAAACAAGACTTACTGTTGTGTCTAAAGAAATTATACGGACAGTTTCATCGGTTAAACCAACAGCTAAAAAGCGAGACATCTGTTCTCCTGAAGGAGCATTTGCCAACGCCATGCAAAGAACATCAGAATTCATTTCCTTACGATCTTTATGTTCATTTAAATGTCCCGTCTAAAATAATAATCATATTAATAAATTACCAGTTTTAAACGTGAAAATATTGATAATCCAAATGTAATACAACAAAACAATGTCTAAACATGGTTCACTTCAATGAGCATGTATCGGCTTTTAGAAGGCGACATGTTTGCTACTTCATATAGCACATATTTCAATTATTTATAATTTCAACTTAAAAAAATAATTCAAATATCAAAATGTGCATACTGAATAATCAATTTTAAAAGTAATGCTATTTTTAATTATTTAACAATAAATGTACAAATATGGTTCACTTCAATGAGCATGTATCGGCTTTTAGAAGGCGACATATTTGTTTAAGTTTTTTTTTAGCACCAATTATAAAATAATTTTTTTTTTTGAAATATATCATAAAAATTTAATATTTCAAAATAAAAATGATGCAAATTATATTATAAATTTAGTAAAATATTATCTGCAGGGAGTTAAAACAGGTTTGAACCAGTGTTAAAAATCTGTGTAACCCCCCCCCCCCCAATATTAAAATTGTGTTAAACCACCAGAAAAAATATATTAAAACCAGTTTTTACCCCTATACCCAGAACTTGGAAGAATTAAAAACAGTTTTTTCCCCCACATACCCCTAACCTCGAAAAAATTAAAACAGTGTTAAACACAAAACCACGCAAAAACAGAAAACGCTGTAACCTGAAATTTTTTTAAAACTAATAACATAAATCTATAAATCAGTGAAATAGTTTGTGTGCCATTTTAAAAATAAGCCGCTTTTCTGTTTGAATCTCCTTCGTTATTTGATTACAGAGAAAAATTTAAAAAATTAAAATTTTAGTTCGTGTAGATAATTATATTGTACTAGAATATTATATTTTAAAATATAATTGTTGATAACAAATTCCTCGTAGGCAGGTACCGCCACAACATACATCATGTTCCAAACAACCCACTCAACATTGACTCTAATCTATTTTTATTGGGAAACAAATAATAATGTTATTTGGTATTTAATATTTAACTACGATTTATGAGATAATTTAATTATTCCTATAATAATGCTTTGTTATTACATAAAATTAAATTATTAATTGATAATAAGAATTTAGTCATTAATTTTAAAGGGTTAGTACTTAATGTGTCCAATGACAAACTATGAAATAGACATATTCCGATATCAATTTTTGATGAACAATTTATTGGAATCCCCAAAATAAAACAAATATATTTTAACCTAAAAATAAAAATTAACCACAAAAATTGAAATAATTTTTAAACCTCAAACCTATTTACCTAAAAAATAAATTTAACCAATTTTTAAACCTGAAACCCAGAAAAAAACAAGTTTTTCAACCTCGGAATCCGGGAAAAATGAAAAGTAATCTAAACCCACAACCCGTTTTGACTCCCTGGTTACCACTACTCTATACTATACTCTGGCCCGTGAGAGAACAAACAGATTGGCGCATTGGTAGTGATGGTCGAGGGTTCAGCAAAGCTCATTTTCTCACACACATACATTGTAAATTAAACAGCATGTCACACAAAAATATAAATATACTACTATCACTCTGTGTAGACAATTGCCGACAGCGGCGTTTTGCACCTACATGATCGGTTATTAGGCAGTGTGAGGCGGTATCGATCGATGCACAGCGACAGACAAATTTTACAAGTCGTTCTCTCCTGGGCCGGAGTATACACATAAATGGTTAATAAATTCTTAAAATAATATTACATTTAGTATATAAGTACTCAATTCTTTTTATGAATGGGTTACACTTCTACTAAAACTCCAAAAATATATGCGAAGTTCAAAAAAAAAAATATAGGACAAACCAGTTGAACGATATTTTTTCTTTCAGTTGTATACCATTATTTAATCATTTATAAATAAAAATAATATAAATTATATATCGATCCTAATATTCTAAATGTAACCATAATATGTACCTAATCAATAATTACAGCAAATTTGGATATAATTACCGGATCCATTTCAAAATATACAAGTTCGCCTCCACCAAGAGCAATTACAACTTGTCGTTGGTTAGCTGCACACTTAACAATTTTCTTCTTTTCAGGAGCTTTCCAATCATGCATTCGTTTATCAGAACGAATATGGCGCACACCATTTGGATATATTTGTACTACAGCATCATCACCTAATGGAGAACAAGATAGTGTTGGTGTAGTTCCTAAGAAGCCTGAATCTGATACTTCTTCCACAGTTTCTCCAATAGACAATACTAGAGTAGCATTTGAGAAAGACACAATGATATAGGCATCATAATTTTCTGAAAGAATGAAAACAAAAATAATCATCAAATATTTCTTCAATATCATAGAAGGAAAGATAATTCATTTTTTGTTCTATGTTATATTATAAAGGAAAACAAAATTTAATTTAAAGGATATGATATTTTCTATTTTTGAAACAAAATAAGAAATTGACTTGTGTTGAAAAATGAATTAAGTTGATTTTTCATCAATTAGATGGAAATAGTTATATTAGCAAAAATATTTTGTAGAATTATTCAATAATCAACACGGTAATAATTTTTGGCGACTTGAAGTTGTTATTTTAAATAGAATAAGTTTAACTATATTTTAACGTTGTGATCAATAGTAGACAACTAGTTGATTGTTTAGTGTTGGAATGTCCCATGTAGGACTCATCCCATTTACATCAAGATGCTGAAACAGTGAAAACATTATACACCAGTATTTTCTTGTCAGTTTATAATTTATCTTACAACGTAAATTAAAAAACTCGTATTTCTTTAATTAATTTGGCTGAGGAAGTGTTCTTATTTTATAAATGGATTTCTTCGATCACTCCCGTCCAACTCTAGAACTTACCTATTTGATTCAGAGCCACTACGGTGATTCAATACCTGAAAAATAAACGAACTGGTGTTTGATAGATTTTATAATCTATTCACCAGTGCATTAATATACGATTGGATTTTAAGATTTTTTTTTAAGAATATTCAAATAAAATAAGAGCGGACATTTTGGGAGGTCTAAATAACTTATTAATAGCCTAATTACCTACCTAATTCTAATGTATTATAATATCTAATATATATATATATATATATATATTTGTATGTATTACAACTTAAATATAAAATATATAAAATCTAACACGAAATTTTAAATAAATACTAATTTTATATACTGGATATATGTGGGACAAAAACATACCATCCGCTCTTCTTTTCACTGTCCATACAGCATTTGGACTACCTGGTAATTCAGATACGGCCATTTCTGAAACTTCAAGACCGTGCCTTAAAACTCTTAAAGTAGATCTGGGACCTCGTCCACAAGCCATATATAACTGTGGAGTATCTTCAGCAGCTAAAATTTAAAAATGAAATTCTTTAAATGTATTATTAGTATTATTAAAGTACAGCTATATTATCTATATTTATCCATATACATGTGAATATTAGTCAACAAAAAAAGGTGTTGCTAGACTTGACTAAGTGTGCCTACAGCACTGCTGTCCGAGGAGTAGTGTTTCCAGAGTTGTGGAGTAAGGTGATCTTATTTATAAAATTCAAAAACAGGCCAAAAATAAAATAAGTTATTCAAAAATATCAATAAGCAAAAGACTATTCAAAATTTCCCTAAAAAATTGTGGAATCATTTAGAGAAATGGTAGATAAACAGAAAAAAAAACTTTTTTTTTCTTCAAATTATTTAAAGATAAGACAAAAACAGAACCTACCTTCAAAAACAGGATAAGTATCCTGTTTAAAATTTGTGGGGAAGACAGGACAATCCTATTTTAAACAATACGTATGATCATCCCATTGTAAAGTGCGTTTGTAGTTAGCAATTGGCGATTTTCTTTTTATATTGTGTAATGCAATTTTATTTAATAATTATTGTAATTTCCAAGTAATGAAATTCTTTTAAACTTTTGTTGTAATGATCGTGAAATTTTTCGTATTAAGTAAATTAACAATTTTATACAACAATTAAAAAAGATATTGACACAAGACTTAAAATAATTTTGAATTGTTGGATTTTAATATAACTTAAAATTTCATAAAAATTGCATATTAACCTTTTAAAAATTGGATATAGTGTCATCTTAAAATAGATTTACATTTTGTAATAGTAAAATAAAATATTTATTTTAATTTATCCTTAGATATTCGATAATTTTTATTAATATTAAATGTATCGAGCGTTTCCACTCGACCAGTTTAATAAAAACAACTGGTAGAAGGATATTTACACGAAATATTTTCCCAATCAATATTGAGCTTGTACAATATTAACATATGTAAAAGTGGTAAGGTGATTGGTTTCAATTAATTAAATAGTGGTATTTAATATATGTTTATAATATAATATATATATTTAATAGTGGTAACACTAAAAGGTCAAATTCTCTATGTATCTATTGAATCAGCTCCGCAGGTTAACACAGACATCATAAATTATTCAGTCTCAATGTGTATTTTTCTCATCATATTCAGATTATTAAATTGTTTAACTAAGGATCAGATTTATATTTTATAATAATGAATAAAATGTTTGTTTTAATTTAGGTATCCTTAAATATTCGATAATTTTTATTAATAGTAAATGTATCGAGCGTTTCCACTCGACCAGTTTAAAAAAAACAACTGGTAGAAGGATATTTACACGAAATATTTTCCCAATCAATATTGAGCTTGCACAATATTAACATATGTATAAGTGATAAGGTGATTGGTTTCAATTAATTTAATAGTGGTGTTTAATATATGTTTATAATGTAATATATATATTTAATAGTGGTAACTAAAAGGTCAAATTCTCTATGTATCTATTGAATCAGCTCCGCAGGTTAACACAGACATCATAAATTATTCAGTCTTAATGTATATTTTTCTCATCATATTCAGATTATTAAATTGTTTAACAATGTAAGGATCAGATTAATATTTTATAATAATGAATGTTTGTTTTGAGCGTTTCCACTCGACCAGTTTAATAAAAACAACTGGTAGAAGGATATTTACACAAAATATTTTCCTAATCAATATTGATACAAAAGAGCTTGTACAATATTAACATATGTAAAAGTAGTAAGGTAATTGGTTTTAATTAGGTTATGATTCTTATTAATATTAAAATTTGCATGTATTGTAAAATGTTGCTATTATGCCCTAACTAAATGAAAAACCAAAAGTTTACTAAATGGTCAAATTAATTTCTCAGTGTATCTTTAAAATCAACTCCCCCCCTACCACAATGATAACACTGGCATCATAAAACATTCAACCAAATATATTGTGTATTTTTATCATACATTTTTAATTATAGATTTCATTTTACATTTTGTAGGACTAATAGGGAAATAACAAATTTCTTAACCTATTGTGTTACTTGCAGTGTTTCCATTATCAACTTTACTCACACAAAGTATTTTTTTTGCAAGTGTTAGTTCTTTTATTTATTATGTGAGTAAATAAATTTTAATTAATTTTAGACTATTTTATATTATTTTAAACATTACAATAGTAAATAAAATTTTTTTCATTATTTACAATTATTAAATTATAAAAAAAATTATTTAAAATTACACATTATATTTTAAATGTCTACTGTAAAATGTTATACAGTGATTGTAATTCTTGCACTGTTTATAGGTAATAAGTTTTATTTTAGATAAATATATTAGTATATTTTTTTTTTTACTTATTGTTTGCAATTGTTATCAGTTATTATACTTAATATATTATATTTTATTTATTATTGATTTATGGTATTCATTAAAAAATGCAATTGAAATTAATTAAATATAATAAGTAATTGATATGCTCATTGAACAAAGGAAACCAAAATACCAGATATAGGTAAGTATGTGTAGTGCACTAATACAATTTTACCATGCAGGTTACAGACCCACATGCATACGAGATATAGTTTTGATAGCCGCTTGGAGGGGTAATTTCAACCTGGCACAACTAAAGCAATTCACTCTACTGGCAACCAATAAAACTAAAGGACAGTTAACAAATTTATTTTCAAACTTTTAATTGAACTGATTAAAAATGGTAAAATGTTTGTCGAACTTGAATCTTTTTTTGTAAATATAAAAATATTGATCAGCGCCCATGGGTTGACACGGGTATCATAATTTCAAATAAATTATTCAAATTATTAACTTTTAAAGACACATATTAGAAATATTTTTTTATAATTTTTTTTTAAACTCATTTATAATATTTAAAAAATGTGTCAAGTGTTTTTACACAACTACTTTATTTGACAAATCCTACCTATAGGATAGTCAAACAAATGCATTTTCCAACTAATATTGATCTTTTAATCAAATCAAATAAATTTAAATTCAAAAAAAGTTGGTTTATCTATTATAAGCCTAAAAATACAAACCAGGGGCCAAGTATTGAGAAGTTGAAATTTTACAAACAACAATCCTTGATAGTATTGACAATCATTTTAAAAATATAAAATTAATTACATCATTTTAATTTTTTTGGTATGGAGGTAATAATTAAAAACACCTTTTAAAACCACTAGTTATTTTAAATAACTAGTGTTATATTGTACATTTATGTCCATTTTTTTTTTTAGAAAAGTTATCAATCACTTTGAATAAAATAATGATAATAAATGGTAAATAATTATATTTATATTATATTTTATTAAGGGGTTCGACTGGTCTTAATATGTATTTCGGTGCACGAGGTCCCCGGTTTGATTCCCATGTAGCAAATAAAATAACTAACAAGACTATTCACTGATGGCGTCTGGACTCTGGTTCAAGTCAGCCATAATTACTAAACCCGTCCAATAATTTGGTAGCTATGTTTGTCATAGCTATAAAGAACTATTTTCAAATCTCCTTAGATATAAAACTGTTGATTATTTTATATTATTAAAATGAAATTATTTATTAGTTTTGAATCATTTTGGTATCTTTTATTATGTGTAAGAAAATATCAGAAAACAATTTTAATATTTATGATTTTTATAATTCAGTATTAATTTAAATTTTTAGTATTATTATTTATTAGGGTTAAAAGTTGATACTTACCATAGTTAGTTTATTTACAGTAGGAATTTAATACTAAATATTAAATTGTATATATATGGGCCAAAAAAATAATCAATTTTCTAATTTGAAAAAAATTTGATAATATATATTAGAGCCCTGCACGGGCCGGGTAGGCCCGGGCTCAAGCCTATATTTGCCGGTCTAGAAATGGATTCAAACCGGGCCTATCTTTGCCGGTTTAAAAATGGATTCAAATCAAGTATCAGTTATTGGACCGGACTGGGAAATTTATATTTTATATCTAAAGCGTCTCCAATTTATTTTCACAATATATATGTTATGATAAATTTAGACGCACATGCCATTGGAATCCCCAATTTTATCTTCAACAATAATGAGTATTGAGTATCTATCGAGTATCGACAATACCTAGTACCTACATATTTTGTTAAACCCACGTGTTATTATGTATTTATGATGCACCTACAATGTAGGTTATACAACTATTCTAAATAATGAAATAACACATATACAGTATACGAGAACATATATTTTTTATCAACTTAGTGGTCCAAATATTATAATAAAATGTGCTGGGCTAAATATTTAAATTAAATTAAATAGGGCGGGTAAAACTAAATATTTTATATGGATGGACTGGGCCGGGCTAAATGTTTTATATGAATAAACCGGGCTGGGCCAGACCGGGCTAAATATTTTATATGAATAGACCGGGCCAAATATTTCACTTACTCAAACTGGGCCGGGTGGGCTTAATTTTTATAATTTAATTTTGGGCGGGCTTGGGCTTAAAAAATTAGGCCCGTGCAGGGCTCTAATATATATGTTTAGCTACTAAATAACTATCTTGGTTATTTTACTTTTTAAATAATGTAGATTAATTATTATAATCAATATAGATATATAAATATATTATAATATAAATAATTACAGATCTCTATTTAATTTATTATTATAGCCATGACAAAATAGATAGTATGTCAGCAACAATACCAATTTTAGTCTGATATGCGCATTCCCACTTTTTCCCATATATTAGGTTCTCCGTTTTTCGTTCAATTTTGTGGTGACAGCTTGGAAAAATGCATGCTTGATATAATTCCTATTGTAACCAATGAGAGACAGAGAACTTAATACACTGTAAAAAGTAGGGATACTTCACAGAGATGTGCGTATCACAATGTTGCTGACATACCTATCTATTTTGTCATGATTATAGCCATGTTATAATGATTCTCAATACTTGCCCCCTCCCACCATCTCTGCATCTAAATCTAAATGCATTACCTAAATCAGCAACTTGACAAGCCATTATAGGTGATAATGAATCCATTTCATCAACCAAAACTAAATTTCTTAATTGTCTAGGAGCAAAGAAAAATGTATCTCCTTCTTCAAGGGGCATTGCCGAACTAAATTCTGGTTCATCATCATCATCACCCAAATTTGCTATCTGGTACAAGTAACTAAAAAATGAATAAAATATTTTTATATTGTTACAATTAAATATTTCCTA
This sequence comes from Pemphigus obesinymphae, assembly GCA_025469235.1. NCBI lineage: Eukaryota > Metazoa > Arthropoda > Insecta > Hemiptera > Aphididae > Pemphigus > Pemphigus obesinymphae. The sequence goes on from JAIPRL010006723.1 coordinate 18,239, forward strand.
TAAACTTACTGGTTACCAAACTCAGATGCTACAAATAAAAACCCAGTTTTTAGAACACACATTGCAGAAGCTACTGGGACAGTATCAAAATATTTCAATCTAATTTCTGTAACAAACTCTTCATTGGTCTCTAACGTAACTTTAAAAACATCCCCTTGTTCAGTTTGAACTAAGAAGAAAAACATAGACTTGGTCTTGTGTGTAGCACTGCAAACCAGAATCATCCCTCGTTCTGGATCATCCAAATCATTCTAAAAATATTTCAATTTAAGTTGACTCTCTATGAAATAGTTTTAAATACTAAAACACCAATTTTTCACCTATCATATAGTAATTTGATTGAAATTTGTTCACCTCACTTTTAATCGACTTTTCTACCTTTTTTTTCATATTTATTAATCAAGAAACATTGACAATATGCTTGTGTTATTGATGTGCACAATGTTGGTAATGTTATTATATGAGTTACGAATAGCGTGGTTTATACACACATTTCATTTTCATTTTATTTGAAAATTGCATATACATGACTCAATTTTTAAAAAATATTCATGAAATATCCAATACAGATAAGTACATATTATTAGATAAAACAATAAGGTAAAAATCATACAAATAAATTCCAATAAAGTTATATCTATTATTATAGCACTCATTAACGACCGATGTGGGAAAAATACTCGCACATAAGAGATACCTATAGTGCATTATGGTATTTAACTTTTTAATGACAAATTATTTTATTTTTGTAATTTTTGTATTAATAAATTAATTATTAGATAGTACTATAAAGGAGTTATATAAATATAAAATACAACCCAACAAAGAAAAATAGCATCTATTATTATAGCACTCATTCACGACCGGTGTGGGAAACATACTCGCACACAAGAGATACCAATAGTGCATTCAATTTTAAAATTAAGGACATTGATATTGCATGTTAATATTGTATAGATAATCTACGCACTCGTCTACGAGGTATTGGACATCGTATATCTGGTTGTTCTCCTTGATTTTTGTAAGTAATATAATTTTCTGAACATATTAAAACGCCACCAGGACCATCTTTATCACCCGGAACAGTAATAAGAGAATTAGCATGTTCTTCTAAAGGCTCACTATATTTACGAACTACATGATTTAATCCAAAATCAACTTCATAAAATGTTAGTGTTTGCCTTGTAGTCTGAACAGCTTCTCCAGTTGGATCTGCATCAACTTCCTAAAATTATATTCACAAAATAAATTTTTTTTGAAAAATGTAATATTTTATTTACATGTACCTACTAAAATTTTAAATATCTTGTACTTTATTTACCTCATAATCAATTTCAAGGCAAGCAAAAATTGGATTGTCAAATGCTACATCAATTCCAACCATATGATATACTAATGTATTGCTTTTATTAGCTTCCAAAGGTGATGAAATTGTTAGTCGTGCTTCAGCATCTCTGTTAGGAATGTATACTAATTTTTGCTTTTCAACAGCACCTAAAATAATTTTTAAAAATGAATATCTAACTTATCTTATAATGTGAACTTTAAATGTATATATATAATATATATTACATTATATACATATTATTCATATTTTATATATATATATTTTTTTATTTTGAAAACTGATTTCAAGATTTGATGAAAAAAAAAAACAATTTAGCAAGATTTTAACTACTTAACTAAATATTTTAAAGAGTGACAATACCGAATTCACTGTTATATTGTTATCTATCCACAAAAAAAAAAATAAAATAAAAAATACACTACTAAAAGCATGGATGTGCTTCTAGTGCTTCTGTCAATTAATTCTTATAATAATAATGTATGTTATAAATAATAGTGGTTTTTATATATTATTACCAAACTACTAACGTGATATTATTAACTACTAATACTAATACTTAAAACATTAGGTCATGGAAACAAATTTTATTTTTATTTGGACATTAATATTTCTATTTAATTTACAGTCTCAAAGTAATTATAACATTATAAAATACTCATGGGCGACAAAGAAAATACTATCATTTTAATTTTGACTTTTGAATAAAATGTATTGAAAGATGCTTGAATCGAAACAGAAATAGATAGCACCTTGGGCAATCAAAAATATAAAATACCCATGTGAGAGAGTATCCAGATTCGCGCATTGAGACCAACGGCCGGAAGTTCAGCAAAGCTCGATTTCACCCACCACTGCTACTAGACGGCGTGTATACAGCGCGCACAAACATTGTAAATTATAAATAAGTAACAACTGCACTGCGGTGTACACAATAGGTATACATGATCGATGTGACGCGTCAATAATAATTGTATATACCTACCACAATTTTACATTTTTATCAACTTACAAACACGTTAGAAACACGAAATAAAAAGAAAATTACAGTTTACATTCGAAACATTCAATTATTTTTACATTTTCAGCGATAGAAAAAGAACGATGCTTTTATTCGACATTTTTAATACAAAAACATTGAAACACATATGTACTTTTCTATGAACATACGATGACGGAAACGAGTGTACGGCTAAATACATACAATACTGTATAGCAATAACAATATCGCGAAATCAAATAAAGATAATCAATTACAGCGAATGATAAAACACAAATAAATCACAATTTTGACATCTCAAAAATCATTAGATATTGAATTATCGCATCAGATTAAATCCAATATTTCATGAATTTAACAAAAATAAAATTAAGTTAAGATGGTTATAGGCGATTGAAAGATCCGTTTTAGTGTTAGTTAGATGTTAGTTGCTCGATATTTTCTATTTTATATATAAAAGAAAAAATATCAAAATAACAAATAAAATTTATATAACAAAAAACTACAATGTTTCACTGCTATCACTCTATGTGCAAGACTGTCGGGAGGTATGAGGCAGTGTCAACCGATAAGCAGCGACAGTCAAACTTTTCCAGATACTCTCTTGTGGGCCTCAGTATAGGCTTAAAACATATACACAAATTCAGGGTTAAAATGACCACTGTACATTATTATATTTAAAATCAAATGTGAAAATAACAGGTATGATAATTATAATTATTATAACCCCATTTCGGAACTAGATTAATAATTGTACCTACATAAAAACTTTTTTTCATTAAGGTAGGTACACTACTAGGTGTACTATACTCATTAAAAAATCAAGGGAGTTAGGTTACCTGATATTATACATAATAATATATACAAAACTAATAGGATTTACCTATCATGATTGCTCTTCCCTTAGGATCAATAGCCAAATACTGTCCAGGAACAATACGCCTACATCCACTTTTGCCAAAAGTTTCTTGATGTACTTTATCCAAGACATTTTTTGAAGGTAAATATTCCAATATAACAATTCTTCCAGAATCAGACCCAACAACTATGTAATCTAAAATGATTAATGTTTAAAGATAAATGTGTATGCAAATAGCAAGGAAAATTATTATTCATTATTATTATACCTTTAGTGCCTCCAGATTGTCTGAAACTCATCAAAGCACGAACAATTCCAAAAACTTCAACTGTTAACAAAGTGTGGACTTTTCCAGTATTTGTGTCTGGTCTCATGAGTTCCAAAGATTTACCTCGAGACACCAAAATCTCTTGTACTTTTCCTCCACTAAAATTTCCATGGATTGCATGCGTAATGCCACTTCCACGCTGCAACGTCATATTATACAAATACATGATGTTTCTTCTAGTTCGTTTACCTAAAAAAAATACCTACAATTATAACTAAATATCTATATACCCAATAAGTAATTTAATAATCCCAAGGGGACATTATTCTCACAAGCGTTACTAAAATTATCATGAAAAGTTCATAAAATACTACCCATACATATTACATACAAATATAAATTTTTCTTCTTTATCTACACATTACACGTTAAAACACCTTGAAATCTGTTCTCATCTACGTTATACAATACGGATAAAACAAAATAAACAAAATTGGTACTTATGTAAAAATTTAATTTTTTTTTTTTTAATTAAAAAATCTAACCGAAGCGCAAACACACAAATGTACACGTACAAAAAGACGGTTAGTACCGCCGGCTGCCGCTTACCGGTGCGTCAAAAAAAAAAAAAAAAAAAAAAAAAAAAAGGTCAGATGGAACGGGAAGGCGAGCAGCAAATCGACGTCATAACCTAGAAAAAAGAACGCTCGTTTCGATTCTTACAGAACGTCCCTACGTACTTTACCAAACGAAAAAAATGCAAAGCTTGTACCACGGAAAACCGTTTAATAGTCGGACCACAAAATGATCATCTACCAGAGACAACGTTTTCTCAAACGCTCCATTACCTTGTAGCCGACTAGTTATCGCGCATTACACGCGTTCTTGGCGCCCAGCTCTTCTTCCTTTCCACAATCACGACCGGCAACCAATCAGCTGCAGCGTCATTTCAAACTCGTTCGCAAAACAATTCGACAAAACTAAAATCGAATGGTGTGAAATTCACCGTGAGACTTTGTAACGAACGAGATGACCGCCGTAAACAACCGATTGGCCATTTTCGAGGTTTACACGAAGAGTAACAGTAACGAATAAACAGTAAATACGGATGGGACGGAAATTTTAATTTTTTTTCGACAACGAATATTGTGTGCGTGCGTGCGTGCGTGTCGGCGTGTATATAAAACGCACGTTGACCCGGCGGGGTGGAGAACAAACCGGAGTGACAGTGTCGCCGTGTATACCATTTTAAAATATCCCCGGCACACCGCGGTAAATGCTTTTGATTTTCTCTGCCGTTCGTTGCGAAAATATTGCGTAAAAGTTTGTGTACTTATCGTGATCGTCCACTCGGTTCTCGGACAGATAAATCATCGCATTTAAAAAACGATTCTGAATGAATTTCGGCATAATATTGTTTTACAATTTATGAGACCATTTTCGGTATAGATAATTTTCCTTTAATATTTATGAAAACTACACACAGGGAAAATCGAAAATTTACTTTTTTACCACCCGCAACCATATTAAATTTTTTATCAGAAAGCTCTTCACTCCTTATCCGAAAACTACTTGACTTTTCTTAATTTCTTTTAGTGCATATTTTTTAATATATATACATTATACATATTGTATTAAGTCTGTACCTATACTTATCGACATTTTTTTCATTTTTCGATCGTATTTTATATTTTGGTATTGATTCGAATATACAAAACATTAATATATTATAATAAGTACCTATACAGGCCACAAGGTGGTTTTTTTTAATCATGTGCAACACTAATCTTGGGATGAAGCTCCGCGAGAGCAAAACTAGCTTTTTACAATATTCATTAATCATTTTAGTTTTTATTAACAGAGTAAATGATACAAAATGCGATTTTGACAATTTTGAATTTTACCGCGAATCGTGACACCAATTTATGCTATGTTAACATATAATATATACATGTACCAATGTACTCATGACGCGCACATGTGCACATGTGCGCAGACCATGCTGACAGGAGGGGGGCAGAATTTTTAGTTTGCTACCTACCAAGATCTTATTAAATACAGAAAATCAACTAACATCTTCTGACATCTATATAATATGTTTCCTAGAAACATTTATTATTAGACCAAATGTATTTTTCACTTCTTTCGAATTTGTAAATAACAGTTGCATTTTCACATAATTGTATATAATTTTAATTATTAGTTAGGTACCTATAATAGTTAAATTAATGTTAATAATGAAGGTATTTCTTATTTTATGTATTTATGTAACATTAGTTTTAATACAAATTTAATATATATTTATATACATTATGATATGATTATGATACAATATGTATAAATGTAATTAATTTTGTTATTTAATATTAAAAAAAAAGTAATGTAGGTATATATTAAAAAGTATACGCTTACGTATAAAAATTAAAATTTATAATATTGCAAAATTATTATTGTAACTAATATTTAATATTATTTAATTGAAGTATAATTAATTATACATGGAGAGAAAATGTTTTTTTACCATAGAAAATAAGAAACACTGCTATTTGATTTTGAGTTATGGAAAACAAAACATAATCTACCGATCAGGGAGTAAAAGCGAGTTCATTTTTTTCGGGTTTCGGATACAGGGTTCGAAAACGATTTCGAGTTTTTCCAAGTTTCGGATAACGAGTCCAAAAATGGCTTAAAGATTTTCAAATCTTGGACGTATCGATCAAATAAATATAGGTGTGCGATGCTATATATTATTTTAAGGCAAATTTTTATATATTATAATACTCTGTACTAAATATAGGTACCAATTGTATGGCAAATAATATTCAGGGGCAAGGAATGCTGTAGCATTCCAGTCCTCCAACCAGTCCATATCTACGTGTTAACTAGTTTAAATTGTAAAGTTATTTGTAATTATCATAATAATAATAATATGAAAATATTAATAAATACACTAATAAATTAAAATATTATATTATTTTTATACTATATTTGGAAAAAAATTCAGCCCGCAGGAGGGACAGCTGCCCATCCTGCTTAGTGCTTTCCCGTGCGCCCACTTATGCATACACGATGTATATATACATTATTTATATATATATATATATATATAACTTTCAGAAAAAGTTCGAATACTAAGAATTTATAATTATTTTACTTAATTGACTCGATAAAGATGCTTATCAAATTAATAACACACTTTGTTTAACTGTTTTTATAGTTCGTTTGTGCAACCCAGCATTAGAATATTAAAATAGAGGAATGCAAAAGTATTATAACTGATATAAAAATGTGCGTTCCTGGTTTCTGCAAAAGACTCAAATAACTTATCAACTCTTATGGACTATTCCCCTTAAACATTCTATGTAAATAATCACTATAATTTTCACTGATATCCATAACAAAATGAAACTAAACATTTTTTTTGTTTAGTCAAAAAGTGGTAAAAAAATTTAAAAATTAATTTAATTAAACACATGTTTTCAGTTTAGTACAATTTCCTGTTGTTTTATTATTTTTGTGTATTTTTCCACTTTACGCATAGTCCGATTGGAAATAATTATAGGTATGTATCTACATGAAACCTACATGAAAAATGAAAAATGATCTCTTCAGTGCCATTATATATAGGTATACGTATACATATATATTATATTTCTATGACTTAAATTGGTAGATAATAAAAGATTTTCAATTTTATTTAGGACCCGGAATTTTATAATATAGGTATATTATATTTGTAAGATACAAAAATATATTTATATAATACTATAAACATAAATTAAGTAGGTAAGTATAAATATTATCATCATTGTAATATATACATATTATATCAGTGGCGTAATTGAGAAAAAAATCAGGGGAGGGCAAAAGAAAATTATGTTAATTACCCCCTCCCCCTCTATAAAGTAAAGCTCCATAGTTGTGCTTAAACTATTGCAGAACACCAATGAGTACCAGTATAATTGTATAAAATAAACGAGTATATTTTTAAACTAAACATTTATTTTGAATATAAAATATATAATATATATATATATATATTTATTGACAAAAAAAAAAAAAACAATAGATATGTACTTGGAATATTATAATTAATATCTAATATTTTAATGCCAATTTTCTTTTTCCTCCGACGCCATTTGCTGTGAATTCATCAATTATCATTTCAAAATCAATTGATGCAGATAAGTGCATTTGTAAGATGGCTAAGCTACTTAAACGATCTTAACCCATCGTACTTCTCAAATAATTTTTTAATCGCTTTAAACAAGAAAAAGATCTTTCACAAGATACTGTATTTGTGGGTATAGTTAAAAATAATTTATAAAATGATTTATAAATGATAGTGTTTATCGTTTAACAATTTTATTTATTTCAATCTCATACTTAATAACCAAAATATTTATTTCAAAATAAAATATTAAATTCTAGGAAGGAACCAACTTTGAGATTCCTC
>JAIPRL010006724.1:0-26152 GCA_025469235.1 Pemphigus obesinymphae
GATATACTAACCACCCACAAACAAGACCAATGGGATATGTTCATCGACTCTATCAGCCATAATCTAAACTCAATCTACAAATTAAACAAACAATTACTCAACAAATCCCCGGCGACCCATCCGCTGTCGGGACCAACAGGACCGATCTACTCCGCGTCCGAAAAAGCAGAAATTTTCGCCGATACCTACGAAAGCCAATTCACCCTTAACCCGGGCCAAAATCTTCCGGACGTAACTGCCGACGTTCAAACAGTAAATGCCGCACCTATCCAAAACTCTACTTTCACTACGCCAGGCACGGTCCAATATCTCATTCAAAAACTTCCAAAACGAAAAGCACCCGGGGAAGACTCGATATCTAACATGGTGCTAAAATATTATCCCACAAAAGCCATTTTATTCCTAACACGAATCATAAACAGTTGCCTCCGGATCAGCTACTTTCCAGACAGCTGGAAAAGAGCAACCATCATTACCATCCGAAAGTCAGGAAAAGACCCCAGAAATCCGTCCAACTACCGCCCTATAGCACTATTATCCTCCCTATCAAAAATATTCGAACGAATCATTCTAAAGGAATTAAACAACTCGATAGGAGGAAAAATTCGCCAAGAACAGTTTGCTTTCCGAAGGGAACACTCCACCACTCTCCAACTAGTGAAAATGACAGATGAACTATGCGTCAGCCTGAACAACAAAAGAACAACCGCGTTAATTTTCTTAGACGTTGAAAAGGCGTTCGACCGGGTTTGGCACGACGGCCTTATCCACAAATTACACCAACTAAAAACGCCAACTTACCTTACCAAAATGATTTACTCATTCCTCCACCGAAGACACTTCTGCGTCCGTGTCGAAGACACCCTCTCAACGGTTAGACCAATCCTAGCCGGAGTATCTCAGGGGTCCTGCCTGTCGCCGTTTCTGTATCTCATTTATACAAATGACATTCCGGTCTCGGAAAAAACGAAACTCTCGCTTTTTGCCGATGACACTATGTTTCATAGCACGGACAAAAATCCTCGTCGGGTTGTTATCCGTCTCCAACATCAAATTGACAACGCCTCCTTGTGGTTCACCAAATGGCGCCTCCGAATTAATATTTTAAAAACAGTCGCCATACTATTTACCCACCACAGAAAGCTTCCGAAACCAATGACCTTATTCGACCAGGAAATACCTTGGACAACATCAGCCAAATACTTAGGAATCACTTTCGATAATCATCTCACATTTTCAACACACATCAAGCAACTCGTTATCAAAGCAAATAAAATCAGACACTCCCTATACCCAGTCCTCAACCGTCGCAGTCCAATTCCGATCAAGATCAAACACCTCATAACCCAACTTTATATCAGACCAATCACGATTTACGGTGGTCAAGCCTGGGGCCCCTTGATCTCTAAGTCCAAATGGCTTAGCCTCGAAACCACTCAAAACACCTGTCTTCGGACGATATCAGGTAACCCCAGATACGTATCAACAAAAACCCTATTAGCAACTTTCAGAACACCATCATTGCGCAACTTCATTCACAACCAATCAAAAATCCTCTTCTTCAAAAACAATTTTTCTACTCTCGAACACATCCGCAACCTTGCCAAACATAAATCTGAAACTTCGACTCGCCAGCGTGCCAGACTACACGCCCGACTTTATGATTGGTCCCAAAATTAATTAATCCCGTCCTCCAATGAACACAAACACTCATCCATACCATCAACTGAACCAACATTTCAGATAACTTATAAAAGGCTCACGCCTGAAATAAGAAAATAGGCCTTTCGGCCGTCCAACAAGCAAATGCAAAAAAAACGGGTTAGACTGGGTTGTTTGGGCATAAGTGTGTTCCGGAGGGTTCTCGGCATGTCGATTGTGTGTATCTTCTCCCGATTACATTTTATATTTGTATAAATATTTGTATCATTTCCTATCAAATAAAGAATAGTACAATATCCTAATATCCTACCGGTGTAAAGAATACTTTATGTAGGTACCAAAAGGCACCCGTAACAATTTTTAAAAATTTGTAATGTGCTTTTTAATTCTAATTATAATGTAGACACCACCATTTTTATTTTATATAGTATATTTTTAAATTATTACCCTCATTAAATAAACCACGGAAATAGGAGATTTATGCCCATTTAAAAGCAATTGGTTGAATTTTAATTACTTACTATTAATTATTAAATTAATCCGCATTTTCCTAAATTCAGCACGTTAGTCATCCATTGGATTTCGTCATTCCTAATTACAACGGCTTATCAATTTCCTGGAGAGAAAGTATTCAAGCGGATTGCTTTATCAGCAATCTGGTATTTTGATGGATTGATAATAATTGTTCGTCTTAAAATGAGAGTTTATTGAATATTTATATAAATCCAAATTATCGTACAAACTTATAAGTTATGACCATAGTTAAGTGATTATCGTTATGACTAACTAGAAATTTCTAGAAATGTGAAATTGTCTCAAATGGCAAATTGTGTATTTGTAAAATCAATGATAAGGTGATGTCTAATTGATAAGTTGGTGGTTGATATTGGTTACTAGTATCAACCAATATGTTCTAGTACTATACAAAAATAGATGTTCCTAAATTCCTATTAATCCGCTGGACCAGCTGCTTCATTGGTTGTTTAAATTTAGAAACATACGGATTATAATATTGGTCTTACTTTGAATACCTACATGAATTATTTATATTTTTCGCAATTTGATTACAATAAATTCCTCTTACGATTGTGTACAAATTGTGTTAATGAGGTTATAAATGCGCACACGTTTATAATAGAAATAAAAAATAAAACAAGTTTTATGTACTGTGATCACCTACTACTTTTCGAGTTAACGACTATATAGTACAGCACGCCACACTGCTTGGTTCATTTATACCATATTTATATATTAATATATTATATATTTTTTGAATATATTGTATGTAGTATACTATACTCGGATATACGTACCTACATGGTTTAATTTTTAGATTATTTTATAGAATTCTACAGGGGGGATTTTTCTCTATAACTTAAAGTCAAAGAAACGTGTTTTATAATATTATAGAGATGTGTATGGAGAATGGGTCAAATACGTTCATTCTATAGTGCAAGGGTTGGGAGCGAGAAGCTGGCCCACAGCCACACAGGTGCGAGCTACTTGTACACAATAGAAATTACGTGGCAAAAGGGACCACCACGCGATGGATTTAGGTCAGTCGGCCATCGATCGGTCGCGACGTTCTAGTGTTGTACATGCATATAATAATGCGGGGGGCTGCAGCAATAGGGATTTAGGAACGTGTGTATTCATATACATTATTATTAGTGAAGTTACGAACCTAGAATTTTTTCAAATTTTAACAAACCCAAACCCATCCGAACCATTTAATTTAAATATCAAACCCAAACCAAACTTCATAAAAAATTACAAATATTTAAAACAATTAAATGCTTAATTGCATTAAAAGTTGGCTACTCAAGAACTTATTTTCTCCCTAATAAAATTATCACTAAAATACTGAATACTGATATATCAATTTACCGAGTACTAGTATATTATCAATAAGACGATTTTTTTTTTATCTTTTTCGACAAAAACACCCTGAGTCGGTTCGGTTCAGTTCGAAAATCGAATAATTCGTAACAACACTAATTATTATACATTATATAGTTGGTAGCATAAAAAGTGATGAATTCAGAAAATTTAGACCGATTTGAGGATAGGGGTTGAGAGGATTTATCATAACCAAATATTAGATCTTTCTTTGTATAATATAAAGTTAAATTTTCATATGTATTCAGTTTATTATATCGTTAGATTAGGATATTTATATAGAGATTAAAATACATATTCAACGATGAACGGAGGGCACATCGATCTCTTGCAGGTTCCATCACTGAGCAATGGGCATATTATAGCGTGTAAAGTCTGAGGGATATATCCTTCATCCAGTAGAATTGGGAAGGTTATGCAGAAGGACAAAGGTAGGTACCTACTCTTAATTTTTTTATATTTAACAGCGTACTCCCTTATTTTCTACATTCATCATTATATTCTGGTTTACTATGAATTCTTTACTCTTGAGGGATTCTCTCAAACTCCTAAAGTTTACCGTTTTCCTCTTCAGCTCTCCTACCAGTATTATATAATAGCATGCATTATGATTCATGGTATCTAACCCTGTTTATTCTTTGTTATTTCATTCATTACCAAGAAACATGCTTCGGAAGATGTACGTTTCTAGAGAACTGAACTATATTTCAGCATATAATAACCTCTATAAAATATTAAAAATCATACAATCATCTTTATTTTTACATTGGCGATTTATAATATAGTTATTGTTAGTCGAGTTATAAGACTTTTAAAAATTGGTAATAGGTGTTTTAACTCAAATTTTAACGTAGACATTACATTTATTGTTTTGCGTAGTGTAATTTTGCTATATTACCCATTAGATAGACAGAGACAGCAAATGCGGGTACGACGTCCTCTTAAATAAATTTGATAAAACTAAAATAATATATTTGAATATTTGATAAAAAAAACTATAAGATTTAATTTCAAAGGAATTATATTGATTAATATTTGGTTATAATTTGAGCGTTCCGGAGTATCTTATTAAAAAATTGTTAAAGAGGACGCTTTTTAACCCGTCAGAGGTAAAGGGACTGAATCTCTCTGCGTCCCCTCACTTTAATTCCTGATATATTAGTAATATATCGAAGCTCCGTTTTATTGAATGCAATGATTTATTTATAATATAATTATTAATAAATAATAAATATTAAATAATAATGATTTATTATTATTTTTAAATGCAATAGATCCACCAAGTGTATACTGTTTGATAAGCGAAGTGTATCCAACTCTACTGACACCCGACGAGTGAAGTACTTCCATCCATAGCCAAACTGAATCAGGCCAAGGGCGCAAAAATCAATGAAATCAAGGCGAAGTTTATACCTAATTAATAACAACACTCAAGGGGGGGGGGGAAAGGGGGGCACAATTATTATATTGCCAAGAGCACCACTGAATGGCCACTATTGCTGGCTTTGCTTCCACCCAATGTAGACTGGACTTTATTTTTTCAATGATTTATCTTAATTGCTTTCAAATTAAAAATAATAATAATACACTATCCTGTCTTGCAGTGTCCGAGAACCGATAGGATGATGGAATAACTTCCACTATTTGTATCTGGACGACTTTCAATTTCGTTTTTATGGAACTCCTACTATACTCAATAAATTTGTAATTTTAATATACGAATGTATTATTAAATTTAATTAATGTTTATCTTATCGATTGGTTAAATTTAGATACCCTTTACTTCACTATTTGTATTGAGATTTTTTTCCGAGAGGGGAGGGTATGCATGTCCAGTAAAATAGGCAATGGTTCCACTGTTTTTAAAAATTTCCAGGTTATCGTTAAATCAAAGAAAACCACATGCAAACAAAACATTGAAACACGCGTCTTTCACACTCGTAATAATAATAATAATATACATAGGCAGCTTTTTACGACTACTGCGGTGGTACTGTCCACGAATTAAGATTATAAGGATGCGGAACGAATACGTTATCAGGGAAATAAGAATCGTCTCTAATGCGGTTTGACAACTAGCGCTAATTGAGAAAAATCAAAATAATATCACAGAATTTATTCTGTCACCTACTCACCTGTGCTAAAATCATAAATTGCATGTAAATGCTAAAATCCTATATAATATGAATGTTGTTTACGAATTAAGATTATTATCTTAATTCGTGATGCTGTTATAGAAATCTTAACATCTTGTATAGATAAGCAATAATACAACTAGAAGGCGCAGGCTATAAATATTTACCATAATATTAAATTATATTTCGTGAATACAGAATAAGTAAGTATCTTGATGATTTAAAATAGGTATATAAAATGTGACTTTTATTTACTAATTAGTAGCTAATTAACAAGTTTTTTTTTCAACTTTTAATTTTGTTTCATTCGTTGTTGATCAAATATGTATATTTGCACATCCTCATTGTTATATAAGAAGTAAATATGAATTCAATATCTTCTTTGTCCTCTTTACATGGAAAAACTATAAGATGGTGAGTAGCAAAAAAGTCGTCTACTGTATCGTTAAAAATATTAGGACTTTTTGAATGTTTCAGAAATGAAGTTTCAATTTGGCGTAGTAAAATGAAAAAATTGCCATCTGGATGAGTGAGATATCCTTTTGATTTGAAATTTAGTAATTGAGCAACAGGAGCCAATATAATAGTTATGCTATCAACATTTTTAACAGCCGAAATACATGTAGGACTGCAGTTTTTTTACAAATACGTCTTGCTAAATAACTGTAAAAAAATAAAATATAGTAATTAGGTATAGGTACCTAAATTTAAATTAAATTAATTTCATTTTACTTACCCAGCTAAATGATATACAATACATTCAAATGTTATAGAATCTGTTAAATCTTGTTCTTCATAAATATCGTTTAAATCCCACCTACCTTCTTCGACAATATTATTAACAAAACAAAAAATAAAATTCAAAATTTGGCGCCAAATATTAGCGCCAGTTGTCAAACTACCGCATAGCTGATATAGACAGAGAAAGGTTTGTGTTTCGAAAACGTTTATGATAACGCGTTTCGGTCCTCATCCTTCTTCTTCTTTCTGTTAGCAGCCATGGGGCTGGTTTGTCGCAACTCTCCATTCTTCCTGATTTTCCGCTTTCCTCTTCATTTGCCTGTAGTTTGGCACGTTCACATCCCTCATTATTTGTTGTAAGTAATCTAGAGGTGGTCTGCCAACTACATTCTTTCCTTCTAGCATTCCTTCCATAATTCTGTTCGATAAACTGTTATGTCTTAGTGTATGTCCTATTAGTTTAATTCTTCTTTTCTTCAAACTTTTCATGAAACATCTTTGTTCTTCAGCTCTAGTGAATACCTCTTCGTTTGTATCATCAAACGATGATCATCCTTATATATTAGTCTTAATTCGCGGTACTTGTCACACCGGACCCTGCGTACGCTCCTTTGGCCGGTACGACTCGCCCGGAGGAGCACAGTGCGGCGGACGCGTTTCGAAAAATTGGCGCGCTATTTCGGTCCGTCCGATGGGGTAACACTGTTTGTACGTCGTCCGGACGTCGCGTACGAGAGGATCGTGCGCCGCCGTAATGAAAAAAATACGCGCGCGCACAGACACTACGCGTTTTTACAAACGCGATTTTTACTATAATACACACACACACACACACACACACATACACACGTTACGCGGCGTGTACGCGTTTACCACGCACGCTCGTCAGTGCGGCGGTGGACCGTGTTGCCGTGCGTGCGACCGAGACGGGCGACACTCATCGATCCCTCCGTCCTTCGCGCACACACCGCCCGCCGCCCGCTCGCGCCGCCACCGTTCCGATCAATTGTGAAACAACAGCGCCGCATCGTTTTTTTATTCACTCCCCCACCCCTCTGGCCCACCGAAAACGCGCGCACATCATACGTACGTACGTACACGTACACGTACACACGCGCGCGCGCACACACACACACACGTCGCATTGTATACGAATAGCCGGGCCTCGTTTCTGCCGCTCGGCAACGACAGACAACAGTACCGCCGCCGTAGACGCAGAGGCCCGTCGTACACACGCACATACCTCTGCGCGTTGTCGGCCGACACTACACAGTACACACAGTTACACCGCCACCGCCACCGCCGCCAGACCGTCACCACCGCTAATACCGCCGTCGTGTAGCAGCGCGCGCGCGCGCTCAATTCATTTTACCCTCCGCCGTTCGTTTTTGTGTGCGCTTTTTTTTTTGGTTTTTTTTTTTTTTCTACGTAATTTTGCGTATTTTTTTTTCTACTCTTTTGCTTTTTTTTATTCTTTTCCTTTCCTATCGTCACTCTCTCGATTTGCGTGATATCGGTCTCGTGTCGTTTGCGGACGCGCGCGCGTGCACCCCGTGTGTCTTTTCCCCGACACGGTTCGTACATTCGAAAACATGTAATCGTCCGAACGGGGCCGTTTTTTTCCTTCCACCCGACACCGCAGTGTTTTCGTTTGCGCCGTACACGACGACGCCGTCGCTATACCAAACATTGACCGTTCGCACCCGATATCAATATACAACACACAACACCGACGACATGTCGTTGTTATGCGGTGATATCCACCGCCGCCGTTGCAGTCTCCCGACAACAACCGAGGACCGTCTCGTTGTCGTCGTCGGCGGCGGCCACTGCTGCCCACTCGTCGACGTTGTATCGGGCCACAGCAGACGACGGTCGTCGTAGATTAGTCTCGGCGTCCACAACAGGTAATTACGCAAGAACTCTACTCTCTCGTCGCCGAGCTCCTTTCCCACATTTATCGTTTTTATTCGTCCGCATTTCGACCACCAATATAGTGCGTTTGTGTACAATATGTGTAACGTATGCCCGTGTGTGTACGTTACCGAGTTTACGTGTGTGTGTGTATGTGTGCGCATAGTATTTCGATTCATTCATCCTTTGTTCCCACAAGCCAATTTATACCTCTCTAATCATCTGTTGCGCTAGTGGTAGCAGCAGCAGCTACTATCGTGCGCGTTCCGTGATAACGCGTTCTCGCGGAGTGATAAAAAGTGTAGATCGGGATCGTTGATCGTTTACCCCACGGCCTTAGTGTTGCGTTTGCGTACCATCCGTATTTATGTGTGATATAATAATATCGCCGACATCGTACGAGACGTTTTATCATCCAAAACATCCAAAATTTAATTTTGTGATTTTTACAGGTCGGAATAATGATAACCCTTATCATCTATCGTTGTTTCCGAATACCATCGTAGACTGCTCATTGTTCTCCGATCGGTACGTTTGGGTAGTATTCTATGGTTTAGGCCAAGCGAAACTATATTTGACGTTTTGTTATAAATGGCACTATCCAAACGTATCGATCTATATAACAGTAATATGTCTAGTAGATAATTTCGTGTTAAATTTAAATATTTTGATAGTTACCTAGGCATATATCTACTGTATTAAGTAGGTACTTGACATTTCGTGGTGTAACTATATTTAAGGATAATATAATGATACTAAGATTTTAAGATGCACGTGTCGTATACTTACTGCATATTTTAATTTTCATTACTTAAATAGATAGGTAGGTACGTTTTAATTAAATTAAGCCTAGGTAGGTAGTCTTAAAACTCTCATGGCAAAATGGAAAATAGCCTTGAAAATTTGAACCATTTTAATTTCCTAAATTGAAAAGTAAATATTTTAAAACATTTATACATTATTTCTCTTGAAAAATTAAAAAAAACCATTCTTGGTTATCTTCAGTTTTAGATTATATCTTCAAACATAGGTACCTATCTATATTTTATGATTTTTCTCAATTTTTTGTTGCAAGGTCAATAACATTTATTTATATTTTTCAAATAATATGTTTTAATAATAAGATGCTTTTGTTAAAATTACTTATTTATCTAATATATATTTTTTTCTGATTATTTAAATTATTTATTATTCACTATAGGTAATAGTTTTTAATTATAATATTTTATTTAGGGTCCAGGTAGGTACTTAGAATTTTATTTTTTGTAACTGTGATAAAAGTGGTTTTCTTCATTCAGTTTGTAATCATAACCACTTTATGAGTACCTACCTATGTATTATAAGTGTTTTAAAATAATGTACCACATATATATGTATGAATCCAGTATTATGAAAAACTAGTCATGCAAACCAGTCATTCATTTATAGGTATTATATAGATATCTTATACAAAGATATTGTTGGAATTGTTATTATTTAGTAAACAAATTGTTAATAATTTTACTAACTTTGTTCATAATATAGGTAACTAATCATATGTATTAGGTACTATTAAAATAGGTAGTAGGTACCTATTATTTTTCTTTTTTATATTTCATAAAAAAAATATATTTACCTAAAGTTACCATTTCTTACCTTAATAACATTCAAATATAATTTTTTGTTAAATAATCAATAATTTAACTAGTTTTTTTTTTATCTATTACTCACTCTTTTAAATAGGTACCTATCATTAAAAATTACTAGGTAAATATAATTTTTTCCTAAATAAATATTTTACTAGTAAGTACCCAACATCTGTTCATATTACTGCCAAAATTTAAATTTATTATGCTACCTATTCAATTTTAATTTTTACTTTTGTTTTTTTTATATAGGTAGGTATTCAATTTTAATTTATACTTTTGTTTTTTTTTTTATATAGGTAGGTATTTAATTAAAGATTTATCTGCACTGTTGGTTAATACAAATAAAAAAATTGCATAGGACAATGATAATAAGTATAGGATATTAATATGATGTAATACATACCTATAGATTACTGGCTGATTACTAAAATTATGATTTTTATTTTTTCAATATTAGGTACATCACAATAATTAGGTTTAAAGCTAATTTTTATAAGACAGTGGTTAAGCCTGCAATGATGTATGTAATGTTGATTAGTAGATAGATAGAACAGAGGACGAGTGTAGTAGATATGAGAATGGTTGATAACTGATAAGTGGAGTGATTAGAGAAGATAAAATAAAACATTAGTATATTAGAGGTAGTATAGGAGTGGCTTTAATAGTAGATAAAATGTAGGAAAACAGATTGAGATGCCTCGGGCATTTTTTAAGGAGGGAAGAGACAGGGGTAGTAAGATGAGTAAAGGGATTGTATGTTGAAAGGAAGAGGAAGACTGAAAAAGAGGCGGACAGGTATAAATGAAGGATGCACGAAATCAGGTTAAATGGAAGTGCGGGACTAGGGTGTTCAACCCCAAAATAGTTAGGAGAGAAGACTAAGAAGAAGACATTACATAGGTAGTTTGTAATATTATTTTAGGTAGATAGTAGGTACCTATTATCAATATTGTTCTGTGCTATTATGTACTATGTAGGTACCTATTATAGTAGGTAGTAGGTAGGTACCTAGATGAATACAATTTCAAGTACCTAAATAATATGTACCTACCTACTAATATGTTTTTATACTATACAATTTAATCTAATTATTACACTTGATTTATGAATATTCAGTTAAAATTTAAAAAAATACATAGGTATTTGTTTAAATAGATACTTTGGTAATTAATAGTCTATAACTGTATATATTAATTGATTTAATAGGTATAGGTAGTAATAAAATAATTTACCATTTACTACGTAAAATATATAACATACCTATAATTTTTCATTACCTATATATGTTTATTGATATTATTTATAAATCATGCCTAATTATTAGTAATAGGTAAATATAATTATTTTTAAAAATAGCAAAAAGTAATAAAATTGCAAGTAATTTTGAATTTATAAATAAAACCACAGCTGTAAACAGAATATTAATTTTTTATTTTATTTTCACAAAATAAATATTTAAACATTATTGTATTACTTAAGTATTGAGTATTTTAATTTATATCTACTCAAATACTCAAATACTAATAAACTATAATAGTTATATACAGAGGCGAACAAAGGATACAATTTCGGAAGGTATTTTCTGAAAAAAATTTAATTTTATATTTGTATAAATGAATCATATAAAATCAAACTACCTATACCTATATTATTAATTATAATATAATTATTGATAGAGATTTCATAACAAATAGTTTTATAAATTGCTAAAAACGGACAAAATAATTTTCAAAATTAAAAATTTGGATAACTATAGAAATATATATGTACTATAATATTATGTAGGTAACAGAAATTTAATTATAATTTAAGTATTTTTGGTACATGTTATATAGTAGATTTGACTTTTGTGTAATTTTAAAACCAATTTTTTCTATTCCATAATTTTATAATAATAGTTAATTCCCACAAAAAAACCTTAAATAAAAATTAAAAATCGGTATTTAGGTAAACGACCATATAACCTGTATTTTACATATTTATATAATTTATTAGGTACCTATATTATATTTATACAATAGAGGTACCACCTTAATTTGTGAATAACATTACCTCTGACATTTACCCTGCTTATAGGTTTATAATCTATACTTAGGTATAGGTTTAGTTTAGTTTTTATCTTGCAAGAAATTTTGAAATTACTTAAACAATTCTCAAGTTCGGTTGTCAATTTTCTTATATTTCTTGAATTTTGGTAAGGTATCAACCCCTACCCCCCTCTTGTGTTCACCTCTGGTTATATACAATAGGTAATGAACTTTTAAATTGATTTAGGCAGTATTTTATCATTACGATTATGTTGCAGTTAATTTGTTTTGAGATGTACAATAAAGATAGTTTTATAAATAATATTTTAAGAAAAATTAATGATTTAAAAATATTTATGTCAATGGGCATATTTATAAGTAGAAAAATACCACAAACTAAAACACTAAACCTTGAAGAAGGAATTATTTTACTAACATACAGGCGATATAGTGATCATTGGGACGCTTTAAGTACTTCCTTAAGAACGTAAATGACTAAAATTAAAACGTGATCATCTTTAAAAAAAAATATAGCTCGAAAATAATTTGTCCAAGTTTGAACTTCTTCTCGAGTTTGAACTACTACTCAAGTTCGGTTCAGTTAGACTTTCGAACCTGAATAAAACTCTTAAAGTTTGGTTTCATTTTTTGAACTTCTAAGCTTAATAAATAACAGTGAAAAAACTAAATACATAATGGTGGAATGAGGGGAGTGATCATAATATAATCCAAGTGTGAATGATAACACATTTAAACAAGTATAAGAGTTCAAGTATCCTAAATAGCCAAAACAACATGCATGGAGAAATAAATATCAGATTGGGTGATGCTATTAACTGTATCTTTATGTGCAAAAAACAAACACTTAAATCCAAGTTGCAGTCAAGAAAAATAAAAGAGCAACTACCTATATCTAAGTTCTATCTGACCTGTATTAATGTATGCATGTACCACATGGTCAACAATGAGATGTGGTAAGGAAAAAGTATGTGTATTTGAGAGGAAAGTTCTCATGAAAATTTATGAATAGGAAACAGATTTATATATACTAAAAACCCTCAAAATATGCTTTTAAAAATACTATAATATGCTGCAAAATATACATTTATAATTGAAAAAAATGTTATTAAAATCAAATCAAATTATTAATTAAATTCATTATCTTCGCCGATCAATTGATTCGTTTTTGACCAATCATAATTTTATCGATATTAATTGTAGACCGTTGATAAAGTCTATTTTATTATACGGTGGAAAGTTGTGAAACTCATGATTTTAAAATAGTTTTTATTCAAACTGTAATTTGACAAACTTTTACATCTAAAAATAAGAATACTTGAAAATCTAAGTTAAACACAAAAATATGCGGTTAAAATAAAAAATATGCACCAAAAAATGACAAATTTACAAAATAAAATTGGTGTTATTTTATTAAGAATGATATACCTAAATCGTGCACATTTCTTATTAGATTTCAAATAGCTTATTCTAATAAATATATGCATTTACATATAAATCCATTCCCTAGTGATCAAAAATTTGGAACAGAAATGGGAAATAAGAACATACAAGGATAGAATGGGCAGGCTGATAGAAGTATATTGAAAGGAGCAATGACAGATATGATGATGGAAAAGCGACCAAGGGGAATACCGCAAAGAAAATAGAAGGACAGTGTCGGGAAATTACTAAAAGAAATTGGAGTAGGCATATGATAAAGAGTGATAGAAGGAAATAGTTTTGACAGTCATTGCTCATAGTGTGAGTTTATATATAAAAATATATATACCTACCTATATATATTTTTAAAAAGTCCTATGTCAGTACTATATTTTACTGCAGTGTAATCATAATATTTATTAAAACACCAATTATCAAATCGAGGACAACATTTTGGAATGAACCTCATATTAGTTTTTTTCAATTTAACTATTAGAAAACTACGAGAGGTAAACCACTATGATAATCAGTGTACAAAATTTTGATAATCTTTGATTATCACCGATAATGTTAAGGGTGACCCATTGCTGCTTCCCATGGCGCTATTAGTGTAAATTATTAGGTGTAAATATGTAATGTGTTACATATAATATATACCCATTAATTGATTAGGTAATCATTTTATTTTAAGAAATTTTTGAAAATGTAATCAAAATACATAGGTATTTAAATCCTAAAGTTTTAGAAGTTTTGAAGTTTCAATAAATTGTATTTAAAGTACCTACTCAAATACTTTTCTTCAAAGATATTTGAATACAAATACTAGAAACTGAAATTGTTTAACATTAAAATAACTATATTATAGATATAATAATAATATAGAAAAATAAAAAGTATTTGCTTGAGTATTTAAAATATAAAATACTAAAAACAATTTTTTATGCATTTTGCGTAACTTAACTATAATTGATAATCTTAGTAATCTCATGATAATCGTTGATAATCACTGATAATCTTGGATAATCACTGATAATCAGTAATCTGGTGTAAAAAATGTATATTAGTGGTTTACCCCTCGGATCTTTCTTTATTAACTTTTGAAATTTATGCTATCATAATATATTAAGCAGTTTATTATAAAAAATTATAAAAAAAGCTATTTGATTTTATTTGTTTTTGTTTGTTTAGGTATATTGAACTAAATAACTAGGTATTTCTATATGATTATTATGTTTCTATATTTCACTTTTTTTTATAATTTTTTATAATAAACTGCTTAATATATTATGATATATTTTTATTATATATTGGGGGAATTGTAAATTTAAAATTTGGTATGTAATGCCACTAATACTAAACAAATTGTATTTATGTTTAGGCCTCGAACTTATATTAGAAAGAAGGGGGCACCGTCATATACAACTTATGACTTAAAAAAAGCTATTGCAGCAATAATTTCGGGCCATAAAACATATAACCAAGTATAAAAAGAGTTCGGGATTTCTACATCAGTAATAGAATCAATCATCAACAGAATAAAAGGTTATCCAAAATTGTGTTCTGTTGGATGAAAACGAGCTTTGAGTGACTCCGTTGAAAGAACTGTGGTAAATTGTTTGAAGGCAAGAAGGCAGATGGGCCATCCTTGTAATGAAGAGGAGCTCCGAACATTGATCAGTGAGTATGTAACTGTTAATAATATAAAGACTTCCTTTCACAATAACAAACCAGGAGAAGATTGGTGCTATAGTTTTATAAAAAGGCATAATGAGTTATCAAGAAGCCTGAGCAACTCCAAAAACTACACAGATGCCAAAAACCCTTATATTATATATGACTTTTACAAGAAACTGAATGATCTCATTGTAAATAATAATATTATTAATACTTTTGTACATACCTAATGCTGATAAAAGTGACTTTAAAACCGATTCTTCACGGCTCAAAGCTATCAGTGAAAAAGGAAAAATATTGAATTGCGTTTCAGGTGGTGCTGGCCGTAAGTCAATTACTGTGTTAGCTTGTATATCAGCAGATGGAAATTGTCTTCCCCCATTCATTGTATTCAAAGGAGCTGCAGTTCAGGTCCGTTGAACCTCAGAGAAATCATACCCAGGAACAACATATGGGGTATCTAAAAATGGCTGGATGGAAGAGTCTTTATTCTTTAATTGTTTAGTACATTGTTTGTTAAATATATAGAATAAAAATAAATACATTTTAAAACCAACGCAACAGCTCTATTATTATATGACGGTCACTGTTCACATATAAGTGTAAGGATTATAGAAACAGCAATAAAACATAATATCGTTTTGTATAAATTTCCAAGCCATCTTACGGATAAATTACAACCATTGAACAAATGTGTATTTGGTCCTTTAAAGTCAATGTGGGAAAAAAATTAATACAATTTGGACGATCAGTAATGGGTAAAGGTCCCAGTAAAGTGACAAAATCAAAATTTGCAGAAATACTTGGAAGTGTGTGATCTGACGGGATGAAATCTGAAAATATAATATCTGGATTTACAAGTACTAGGTAGTGTGTTTCCTGTCGATAAGACAAAATTTTCTTTATTTGATTTTGATCTTAATGATTTAAATAACTACTTAAGGCATGAAGCAGAGCAAAATTCTACATCTCATACTATAAATGAAGAAAATATTAATACTTTATCTGACATACCTTCTACAAATTCTTCATACAACTCAAATTTAATATCGAAAGAGACACCTGTTGTTATTGAATTTAATATGGAATCAACCAGTTCTACTAATCAAAATGTAATATTACATGAACCTCAATCAAATTCTTTAGATATTGTTGGTATTTTTTCTAAACATTTAATAGAAATTTAATCATCAAAAAATACTCAGCCTATTAATAAAGAAGTTATACCAAGATTTAAAATAGCACAATATGGGGAAGTTCTAACTGGAGAAGAAATTTTAGAAAGATTAAAAGAAGCACAAAATAAAAATGCACAAAAAAAAGCTGGAACCAGCAAAAAAAAGGAAGGCCTTTAAAAATAAAATGTACAGATATTTTTGAATTGGATGAATTAGATGAATTAAATAAATTAGACAAATTGAATGAATTAAATGATCAAAATCACGATGATAATGATAATGAAAATATTGTTGAATTAAATGAATTAGATGAATTATATGATCAAAATTATGATAATAATGAAGTTAAATACCATACTGTAATGTGATAGGTATTATTTCAATTCCAAACAAAATCATATTAATAATTATTTTTGGACGATATTTGATATCTCTTTTCTCCTAACTACTTTTCAATTTCGGAAGAAATTTTATTGGCCACTTTTAACATTGAATTTAGATGTGTGTCGGTTTATCTGGATCTAACGGGTGAATTATTGCTGTTCATTAGTGAAAATAGTTGTTCACATTGATAAGTAGGTACTACTAAACATAGAACAATTTTACACGCAAATCAGTTTCTACATATTGTACTGGCACGAAATTGTAAAAATCAGGCACCCCAACCTCATTGAATTAATTTTTTAAATTTGAATCATTTTGAATATCGATCAGTTCCATTTGTATATATGCTGGAACTTTTACTGCATCTATTGAAAAAGGAGATGTGAACAAGGCAAAATTTTTTTCTAAATATTTGAAATCTTGAAACCTATTTTCGAATTCAGTTTTCAAACATACGTATAATTTTTTCTGAATACTTTTTGTAGAAAATTGGTTCATTATTGTTTTATGCATCACGCAAGTTGGGAAATGCGTTAAATTAAATAAAATAAATAAATAATTTTTTTTTATTTTGTCCATTAATATTAGTAGCCACGGGACACAAAAAAAAATAGCCGTGGACCGCGTGTTTGACATGCCTGGTGCATGCCATAGGTGTATTATATTATTATATGTACCTATGTATTCATATTATTTTATATTTCTAAAATTTTACTATACCTAATTACTATTATTTATAATTATCATTTTAATTTCCAGTCATTTTTCCCACCAACTGTTTAATAATATACAAAATATTGTTCAATCAAAATTTCTGGGAAATTGACTTATAATAGGTACTGTTGTTTAAAGCAGGGGTGGCCAACCTTTTTTTATATTGTGCCAAATAATGTATACAAAATTGAGAATGTGCCTTAAAAAATATTTACTTCTTTACAGTTTACATAAATATAAATTTTAGATTTTTTTCATAGGTACTATTTTTATGACAGTTCAATTGCAATGTTTTTTTTAATGATTAGGTATGTTGAATTTGCTTGATGGATATTATCTCTTCATAATTTGGTTTAAGTTTAGTTGAAGATAGAAGCATTAAATTTTTAAGTGAGAATTTGTTAGTTTGGTTCTATACTTATTTTTAATGAAAGTCATCCATGAAAAACTTTTCTCACATATATATGTAGAGTCGAATCTACAAACCAATTTCAACGCTACATTATGTAGTTCTGGAAAATCTTCTTCGGGTAGGCATTTCCAAAATTCTATAATCTCAGATGACTCTTTATATTTGCATTTTAAAACAGTTGAACTTTGAAGTTCAATAATTTCCAATTGCATATGGGGTTATATTTTTGGAGATCGAGTGTCGCTATGATAAATGAATTAATAAATAAGTTATTTAAATCTTCTTCTTCTTTAAATTTACTGAATCTTTCTTGAAAATTATCATATAGTGTTGAAATATGATTTTTAAAAATCGTCAATGGAATATCTGTCGGTAGATAAATAGATTTTAATCGTACAAAGTGATCTAAATTTCCCATTCCTAAATTACTTTCAAAAAGACGAAGTCGAGACATGAAAGAATTTATAGAACCTACAAGGGCTGGAAATAAATTTCCTTCACCTTGGAGTCGTTTATTGAGAATATTTAAATGTCCGAGAATATCAGTTAAAAATGGAAGGTTGATTAACCAATTTTTATCTCAGTAGTTCACATTCATCAGGCAATTCATTATTTTTTTCTAAAAATTCAATAACTTCGTCTTTTAGATTCCAAAATCTTTCTAATGCTTTTCCTTTTGCAAGCCATCTTACTTCACAAAATAATAATAGTTCACCAGATTCGTTAATGGCGTCTTCAAAAATATTTCTGAATAATCAATGATTTAAAGGCCGAGCTTTTATTTTGTTTATACATCGAGATACTGGTTTTAATACATGATCAAATTTTAAAATTTTGGCGCATAAGGCTTCTAGATGTATAATACAGTGATATTTATTTAAATTTCTATTCAAAAATTCCAATAGTGTTACACAACCAATATTTTTACCTATCATACATGGAGCACCGTCTGTGCATACACTTTCAAGTTTTTACCAGATTAAATTGTCACTTTTTAACAACAAAGTTTCAACACAACATTTTAGTTTATTAAATATATCTGTACCTTTTGTCGATGTTTCGAGTCCTAAAAGTTCTTCCGTCATTTCAAACTTAGAATTCACACTTCGAATAAATATACTTAATTGCGGATTGTCCGTAATATCACAGCTCTCATCAAGCGCAAGAGAAAAATATTTAGAATTAGAAGTACTACACGAAATTTGTTTTGAAATATCTGAGGAAATTTCGTCAATTCTTCTCATAATTGTATTACGTGGTAAAGAAATGTCATTTACGTATGTAAACATTTTTGAATCATTTGCATTTTTTGCAAAAATATCGAAACTTTTTTTAATGATTTCGCCATCAGAATAAGGTTTTCCACACTTGGCTAGCAAAAATGCGATTTCATAAGACGTTAACACCATGTCTTTTTTTTTTATTTGATTGTTTAGTAAAAATTGATTGCTGAGTTAACAATGAATTTTTCTTCTTTTTAATATATTCTGTCCTCTTTACAGAACCCTCGGAGTATTTTTCAATAATATCATTGTGATTATTATGTGCCGTTGAACATTGAACTTTTTTGGAACTACAATTACAGAGTTACCTACATACTAAACATGTGGGTCTAGATTTTTTCCCTTTTATACATAAAAATTTTTCTATCCATTCTGTTTTAAAATTTCGCGAAGAAATATAATTTTTATAACTTCGTTTTACGCCTATACTTGAAGTTCCTGGTTTATTAGATCCCATTTCACGATCACACGTACACAACGACACAAACTACTCAGTTACGCACGGGCACGGCGATTCTAATACGACTAACTTTATTGTAGTAATCTAGTACACACGTACCGTAACAATTCTCGTATCGGAATAATAATAGGAAATTCCACTGCGATAATATAATCTAATTTAATAATACTTATTTTTAGAAATATTTGAAAATTATATATTATTTTATCTGACTCTAGTGTGCCATTCAATAACAACAAATGTGCCACAAATGGCACGCGTGCCGCAGTTTGGCCATCCCTGGTTTAAAGCAAATTTTTATGTCTAAAAAAAGTCTGTTGGAAGTTCAAGATTTTCAGTTTATTGTTAATCAACCTTTGTTTATAATGTAGGTAATTAACTTATTATTGTAAATAACTTATTAGGTAAAATTGGATTACTTATTTGTGTAGCTAAATTTAAATATTCCTTACTGTAATGTAAGTAAATTTACAAAGGGTAGAAGGTTTTGAGAGGAAATTGAAACCTATAATTTTTTAGTAAAAAATCAGCAATCCCAAGCTCGACCACAAGCAAGTTCAACCCAAGATACTAATTCTAATTTAACTGTAGACATTCTAAACTAATCAACTAATGGTTAGTATGTCTAAAGCCGGTCCCACACGACTCATGTACCTACTAGTGCTGATCACCTAATCCGGACCGATCCGGATTGCAATACCAATCCGGATTGCAATACCAATCCGGATTACAACAGCAATCCGAACTAACGGATTACACGGGGAATCCGGATTGTATTACGAATCCGGATTACATAACGAATCCTGATTGTATTACGAATCCGGATTACAAAATGAATCCGGATTAACGGATTACAAAATGAATCCGGATTAACGGATTACACTATGAATCCGGATTGACGGATTGTATTACGAATCACATAATGAATTCGGATTAACGGATTACACGACTATATTATTGGATAATCACACCGGCTGCACGTCGTATTGTCGTTAGTCGTTACCCCGAGCGTCCACCTACCATACGGGCAAGCTATGACGAAGTGGTATCGCACGTACTCTACCGTACTCTACCGTACTCTACCACACGCAGTCCACCGACCGCGGACCGTAACGCTACGCCGTGTCGCACGTTATCAGTGTTTTCACTGATTCGAGATATATCACTGGAAAATATTTTACCACTTTTATGAAATACACGTAAAACAAACAAATGATAACAACAACCACAATTGAAATACAAGTTGATCATTTTAATTGTATTAAACTTTCCTATAAGTTGACTATTATATTGACGGATTGGATCCGAATCCTGATTAAATTTACAATCCGGATTGGCGGATTATTCTCACAATTCGGACTATATTTACAAACCGGATTGGATCTGAAATCCGGATTGACGGATTATATCGACAATCCGGATGAAACGGATTGAATCCAGAATCCGGACTGTAGGTATATTTTAATCCGGATTACGGATTGGTCAAAGGAATGCTCAGCACTAGTACCTAATTTCTTATCAGACGAATACTTCGCTCCTAAGCGACCGATATTTGCCGATTATTCTGCCATCGTGTATACGCGATAATTTTTAATTCCTTTGGACACGTGCCGCATTTACCGACACACCGGTGGAAAACCCCCGAGTGACCGATCGAATGAAAAAAAAATTTTTATGCTTTATTAAATACCTCCAAAGGACTCGTAAATATATCGTATAATTATACTCGTATTACCTATGTATAACTTAGTAGGTAGTAGGTACCTATATAATCTAGTATACATAATTCTATAAATATAAACCTTATTTTTATTTTTCAATGACCTGAGCCGGACTGGATGAATCAATCGGCATGGAAACGGAATCGACGGAGCGTTGATGATGGGCGACCGGCAAGACGCTCGACACTTGATCCTTATCCTATGATTGACACACTGATGGCACAGCGACACGAGGGTGTTGGGTGCGAAAAAAAAAAAAAATTAACGAGAATGTCAAAAAGCGTAACGATCACACCCGGGGCGGGTGCGTAGGTACATACAAATGTACAATCTGTAGGTACGCGAACACAGCAACGGCCGCGATTGGCGTGTAGACGCGTAAGCCGTTTTATTAAAATACGGTACCTATTGTACGAGCACGATAATCGTTCGCCAAACGAAACGTATAAAAGAAAATATTATTATGAAATTAACACGTCGGTGAAACGCAAAAATTCGGTGGCGAACAAACGCGCACGCGATTAAAGATACGACATGGTGTCGAGCACAAAAAGAATTAACGAACGGTTCACGCACAAAAAACCACGAAAAAACAATACCGACGCCATAGTAATGTTTTTAATTATTATTTCTTTTCTATGGTGACGACTACGACGGAATTAATTGTAACCAACAAGCTTTGCGGTGCCTACACTGCCACCGATACAATTCACCGTTGTCGTGTGAACGATAGGACGCTGTATATACCTACGCACGTGAGCGCGCGCGCGTAATTTGAACTTGTACCGAACGGTAACTAATTTTCTTAAACTACGATTAATTACAAAGTGCACTTCTAATCGTGTTACGCGAATACCTACATTCTTTGTCTTCAGTCATGTTTACAACAATATACTTAACGAATACCTATCAGAAGACCAAAAAATTACAATAAAAAAAAAAACCTTACACAAGCACTGTACACAATCAGCCAAAACAGGCAAACACCAAACAATAACAATCTAATACAAAGTTGGTTGAATCTCTCCATTGAAGTCTGGTAACCCACACTCTGCTACCAAAAATGTTGAGCCAAAACAGATCTTACGATTTTTGCAGTTGTCTGCAACGGCTCGCGTTATATTAGAAAGGATTGCAGGGTGACGAATGTTTTGATTGATTTAACTACAAAGTACACACTGGCCTAGTTTACACCGTGTACTTGATACGCGTACCAAACATTTAATCCGCATTAAGGTTTTGGACAGGAGCGTGTCCATATAGTCTGATACGATCGAGCAAGGCCTATCAGACCAAATTCGAGGCGCACCAAACACAAAAATCATTTATTTAAGGTTATTATTTCGACTTTTCGAAGACGCGAAGTTTAGGTACACACCGTATAAGCTTCGTATTTATCACAGATATCTATACTATAGTATAAGTAGTAGTAGTAGTAGTAGTATAGTATAGATATCTGTGGTATTTATCTATAGATCACATGGAAGAAAACCGTTCTGCCGTCCGTTTCATATCGCATCAGCGTTTTTCGTGCCGTCGTCTTATCACCCCGAAATCCCAAATTCGGATTTTCGACCTATTGCCGACGCTTTTCAATGCCGTGGAGGTCGGATTCGAAATTCCCGTACGTTTTAACGCCCGACTGAACATTTATTTATCTACGAATCGTCTGTGTACGACCGAGACGTTCGTTCCAAATATGTGTAGGTATCTATATTATGAGTACCCTCCGTTATCTGAATCGTTTAAATTAAAGAAATTTCGATCATCTTATCATCTCGATTAGATAGCTTGGTGATATTTTTTATCACTAAAAAATTTAAGGCGTTGATTATCAAACCGACATTCAATACGTGTCCAATGGTTCTACTATATACACTATTTATACATTATACATTACATGTATTATACATTCCACTATGTCGATCTGATATTTTTTGCTTTTTTTTTTTCTCGATCTCGGCGTCTACGGAGATAATAATATTTATCCAATGTACGCAATATGTGAACGAAATCTAAATAAATGTTCTTATCTTTGCAACTTTTATTATTAAGTATTTATTATTATATTTATTATACTTTTTTCTGTTCGTTTGAACTACCTACGTGTATTATACCGAGTTATACCTATTATAATACCCTGTGGCAAGTTCGTATTTTATTTTTTTCGGACATTTGTAGATTTCCATCTGGGGAAAATAGTCTTATAAAACACCGAAAACTCGAATCGACTGATTCACATATTAGTTATCTTTACTATATTTTTTGTAACTCATAGTAAAGAATTTCAAATCATTTGACTTTCGTAGTATTTTTCACAATCTTAATTATATTTATGTAAATGCATTCGGGTGAACTTTTATCGGGAGGACTTTCAAACAGTGGCCGATTCAAGGGGGGACTGAGGGGCCCGGCTGCCCTTGGCAGTTATATATTTGTAGTTGTAATAATATGAGTAAATAATGATTATAAGTCATCGTTCAGACTAGCTCCGGAACCGGCCGTTTTCGTCGGTTGTGTACAGCCGTATACGCTAGTATCAGTGTGAAGAACGGTCGATCACCGTGATTAATAATCACAATTGCGATAATGTTGACTGTAATCTTATCTGTATTTTATATTTTTTGTTCAATAACTTTTACTACCTATAATACAATATTTTTAATATTACGATTTTAAAAAATATTCGGAGAGAGAGAGTACCATAAAACAGTAGTTGTACAGTCTTATGAATTTCTTAAGTGCTTTGAAGGTAAGCAACAAACTATAGATACTCAACTCGATGATCAATTAAAAATAACTTTCAAAGAAAATCGAAAAAAAAAATTCCTATTGTTAAAACTATGATTTTTTGTGGTAGTTTTAATATTCTTTTGAGAGGACATCGTGATGATATTAATTTTTCAAATGTGTTATCTACAAATAATACGTTATTAAATAATGAAATCGAAAATAAAAATAAATATCATAATATTGGAATATTTAAAGAGTTTTTAATGTTTAGGATAGAGGCAGGTGATGTAGAGCTTCGTAAATATTTAGAATCTGCGCCAAAAAATGTAACTTTTGTGAGTAAAACATAATGCAAAATGATTTAATTAATACATGTGGCTTAATAATAACAAATAAAATTGTAAATGAAATAAAGGATTGGGTTTTTTTTTTCAATTTTATGTGATGAGACATCAGATTTGGCACATATTGAACAAATGAGTATAAGTATTAGATATGTTGATACAAAATTATATATAGTAAAAGAACATTTTATTTGTTTTGTACCGATTGACGAATGTACTGGAGAAAATTTAGCTAATACAATTATTCAAAAATTAAAAGAACTAGATTTAAATATAGATTTTTTACGTGGTCAAGGATATGATGGTGGAGCTCATATGTCGGGTAGACATCGTGGAGTTTAAGCTAGAACTTTAGCATTACAACCAAAAGCAACTTACACGCATTGTGCGTCTCATTGATTGAATTTATCACTATTAAAAGCTTTTAGTGAACAATCTATAAAAAAATTATTTTCCATTGTGAATGAAATTTCCAATTTTGTTTCCCTTAAAAGAGTTGATTTATTTAAAAATATAATAGGAGAATATTTACCATCATCTAAAGCAGTTATATTAATATTAATAAGTAATATTAATAAGCCTCTGTGAAACGAAATGGGTAGAATCTCATGAAGCGGTTATAAAATTTTCCGATATGTTAATGCCTTCTATAGTATTTTTGGTAGAAATAGTAAGTATTTCAGATGGAAAAATACTTTAAAAATGTAATGGACTTCTACATTCTATATTGAATTTTGAATTTATTTTTGCATTGGTAGTAGCGATTGAATTACTATCAATAACATTGCCAATATCACGTCAACTACAAGATCCCAATTTTGATTTGACTAAATGTAATAAATGATAAAAACATATTGAATATTTTTAAAAGTATGAGAAGTAATACGAAATTTTGTAATATTTTTAATAGTGCTGTATCTAAAGCTAAATCGTTAAATATTGAAGTTAAAATACCAAGAATATATAATCCACAAACATACCGATCAAATGTGCTTACTTCGAGTAGGTATGGAAGAATATTTTAAAATCGCTGTATATTTTACAATCTTGTATAATTGTATAAAGAATATTCAAAGTAGGTTCTTAGAAAACTAAAACTCCGTATTATTAAAAATACAATAACTAATACCGAGTACTTAAATGATAAATCTGAAGAGGATATTTTAGAAAGAGCCGTTTTTATAAATCAGATTTGCGAGGAAATTTAAATGAATTAAAAGGTAAAATATTAATTATTATATACATACAATTATAAATATTATAATTATAATAATTATACAGGTGAAATTAAAAATTATTTTTGTTTTTTAATATTTTAGTTGTTCAAAACTTTTTTTAGAAATTAAATATACTTTTTCAATTTTTCATGTTGGCAAAATTTGAGTTATACTTCATTTGAAGACCTAAAATCAAATCCTAAATATTGTGCTTACAAAATTATGGTGAAAAATTTTGGGCCCCTCACCCCCCCCCCCTAAAAAAATCCTAGATCCTCCACAGTTTTCGAACATTTCCACATAGAGAAAAACTCGAGAACGAATAGGTCCGATCGAATAGACATATGCAGAGTAGGTACCTATTATATTTTAATACACCCATATTATATTATTATGGTATTTTTTAAATTTATTGTTCTATTTATTGTTCATAATGTCTAAAGTCGATCCATTAAAAATTCCTATATATAGTCACAAATCACGTGTGTCGTATGAATTGCAATAAACTGATAAATATTTAAACAAGAACACGATAAAACTGGAATTCACCAGTGACCAGACTCATGTAGTCGGCATAATACTTAGG
>JAIPRL010006725.1:0-26145 GCA_025469235.1 Pemphigus obesinymphae
ATAATGAAATATATTTTATTTATATATTATTATTATTATGAAAAATATAGAATTGTAATAGTTGACAAAATTTTTTATTATAAAATAATAATAATATTTTTAAAAGTATCTTGTATCTTTTATGTATTTTTGATACGTATCTTGTATCTTGTATCTTTGCTATAAATGAAATGTATCATGTATCATGTATCAAGATACTTTTTTTTTAGTATCTTGCCCAACCCTGCACACAAGTATAGTATACCCATAAGAATCTTACTGTTTAGCCAAATACTAAATAGCTCACGCATTAGTATACACCTTAGTTCTGTGTTAGTAGTATATTAGTGATATTAGTGCTAACTGATGCAAATTTTCTTATTGAGGTGTATCTTATTAGTATAGGCAATTGTACTTGTGCATATGTAATGTACAAACATTTATATATGAACAAATAAATATCTTCTTTTCTTAATTTTCTTATTATTATAAAATAACATATCATGGGATTTTAGAAACGATATTTTTGTATCTTTTATATCGTGTATCACAAAATTTTCCAAAAATATAAACATCTTTATCCAGTATGAAATAATCTTCTTATTTATTTAATACCTAATTAATATGTTATTTTTAAGAAATAATTGATTTTATGAAATATTAAATTCTTTTCATTGTGATAAAACTATCCAAACCCATTAAAAATCTTATTGAATATTGAAATGAAATAAAATTTTAAAAATATACTGTACAAACACATAGAGTTTAACACCTACTAAACATTTTTTTGGAGGGGCTTGAGTAAAGTCTGGGGGGCTATAGCCTCTTTAGATCCCCCCTATGCTACAACTATGCATATACTTAAACATCTATGTGTAATTTGTAATAGGTATTTGATATTGTATAGGTATAATATGAACTTAATATTAACTAAATATTAACTTATATTTCAAGTTTTTTCTCAATAAATAAAAATGAATGTTTACGTAATTTTTTCTTATGAAATATGAGGATTATAGGAGGCATAGCCCGGGCCCATTCAAAAAATCAGTGGCCCAAAATTTGTTCCGATAATTTATTTAAAACATTTTGTTTGATAGACGTTTTATATTTGTATATGTTTTTTAGATTCTGAGCTAACAAGAAATGTATTAATTTCATAATGATGTGTTTTATTACTTTAATATTTCTTTTTTATTTATTACACTTTTTTGGGTAGAAAAAGTCAAGTATGGGAGTTTTTAGTAGCTATAATATTGGTTCTAGTTAGTAATTTTAAGAGACCATTTTTTATTTTCCTAGTGATTTTATTAAACATAAAGGAACACTATCGAAAATGACCAACAATCTTATAAATCGGAAAATAACCAAAGACTTGCTTACTTCGGGTACAATGCTATTTGATAGAAATTGTATTCTAGTATTGTATCGTATCATTTTTTGGTATTCTCGGTAGTATTGTTTTAAACCGAAAAATATTAGGATGCTCAGAATCTTTTGAAATTAATGATATGATTAATTTTTGTTTTCAAATCAAAAATAATAACAATACCGAAGTGAACATGATGATACAATTCTACTGCACCTATACCTATATTTGGACTGATTTTATTTTTATTTACTTTTTTTAGGGTACAGGTGTGATTAATTGAAATGTCTATAAAATTTTAATGGATGATTTTTCAATTTTAATTTTTTGGCTTATCAACTGAAATGGATCTAGAAAAAAAGAAAATAGCTCCCTTATCGAAAAAATTCCGACTACGTGCCCTGCATAGCCCCTAAGAGGCGATGAATATTCGCCTCGGGGTTTTTTTCCCAACTTTTCTAGTTCAAACGCTGCGTGGACTGTAAATACCTCATTCACTCCCTCCCCCACACTTATTCTTCGTATATCTTGTTTCGTATAATAATATAACAATATTAATCGTGTGTTCGCTATTTATTCGTACTCGAATATTGGTATGTACACGTGTAAATACGACACAATATTATTATACTCGTTTGGTCGCGCAGGTCGTCGTCAGACCGGCCCGCCAATGTCGACGGGAAATCAGGCTGACCAGTCGGCGACCTTGCCGCCGTTCTATCTATATCCACCGAGGAAATATGTAAACGTAACTGGCGAGCAAAATACATAAAAGCGCGTGCACTTCCGCTGCACACCATCCATCCATCCATCCATCCACCACCGTATTTATCATTATTACATTATTAGCTGAGCACGGCGGGTTCTTGGGCTTTAGACCGAGAACGTGAGAGACATATTGCGAAATTTAAAGTTTAAAATTATAAAAAAAATATCCGTACTTAATTTCGACTTAAACTTTATTGTGCAAAATAGCGTGTTGTGTACATAAAATAATATAATATGTTTGAAAACATAAGTCCGAATAGCCGGTATTCGGAATATATTCGTAATTTGTACGAAAAATCATATCTTCGAGAGTTGTCGATAATATCAATATTATTACAAAACTATATAGCCAGAACACCCGGCTCCGTCCGGTATTTGAATTTCTGTATTCATTTTCCACCCTTTAACATGACGCTACACACACGATTTTTAAGAATTTTGTGTAGGCAACTTTTATGACATTTTAAGAAAAATTAGAATCCAATAGTTCAAAAATATTGAAATATATTTTTTAAGTAATTTTAAAATAGTCTTGTGTTAATACCGTTATTAATTATTATAAAATCACAATATTTGTTAAAAATCATGTTTATGCATTTTTCAATTTTATCTACATTAGAATATTGCACCTATTAAGATTAAATAAAAAATAAATGATAAAGAACTAAATTATCTAGCTGTAAGGAAAAAATCAATATTTGAACAGCTCATATATAACGTAAAAAATGCATATATCAAAAATCGGCTACATTTGTCGCTAGATACTGTTGTTAGCTAGAATTTTATTTATTTTTTATTTCCTATTTCTAAAATGTTTGTAAGCTGATAAAAATAAAACTGTGTGGTGTCTTCTTAAGAGGATGCCAAACACCCGATTTTTAAAGGGTTTTGTATAGGTAAATTTTAAGAAAAATAAAAATCAAACAAATTAAAAATATTTATATATATTTTAAAAATAATCTAAAAATAGACTTGTGTCAGTACCGTTTTTAATTGTTGTGAAATTAGGATATTTGTTAAAAAAAAAACGATGTTTACGCATTTTTCATTTTTATCAACTTGAGAATATTATACCTATTAAGATGAAATAAAAATAAATGATAAAGGACTAAATTGTCTAGCTGTTAAAAAAAAAAAATCAATATTTTAAATATTATCATAAAACGTGTAAAAATGCATATTTCTAATATGTTTGTTTGTTTGTAAGTTAATAAAAATTTAAAATTATAATGCAAGTTTTTCATTGAAAAATTTTCGATGTGACCAAATTGACGCGGTTGACATGCAGGTGTTAACTAACTAATAATATACGAAATTTATGTTCAGAATTCTTATCACAACTTTGTCGTTATTAATATTAGATTAAATTTACCTATAATCAATTTTATAGACGAGATCATTATTGATGTCGTAGCAGCAGAAGCTTATTTTCGGAATTTTAATTTTAATTTTAAAAATATTTTTATTTAAATTATTGGAA
The DNA here is from genome assembly GCA_025469235.1 of Pemphigus obesinymphae. Lineage (NCBI taxonomy): Eukaryota > Metazoa > Arthropoda > Insecta > Hemiptera > Aphididae > Pemphigus > Pemphigus obesinymphae. Next base: position 3,597 of record JAIPRL010006725.1, read on the forward strand.
TTAAAAAAAAAGTTATATTTCTTTACAACAGTACAAAATTTTGAAAAAAGAACTGCTATTCTACGTCATTGATAATGATTTCGTCTATACATTTGGTAATAGGTAAATTTACATTAATATTAAAAATGACGAAGTTGTGATAAGAATGCTGTACATAAATTTCGTATGTTATCAGTTGGTTAGACAGAGACAGCAAATGCGGTGCTTCGTCCTCTAATATAATATAATGTATATATACTATATAGGTACGTTTTATAACAATAATATTAATATTATTAACTAGGTATATATATACTTTACAATGTTAGTTACTCTTAAAGCATTTGTCAAAATCTGTATTCATTAAATAAAAATAATAAGTTAATTCAAAAAAAAAAATAAAAAATGTTCGGTCAGTAGATACTTTGCTCGTCGGGTGTCAGTAGGGGAGAAAGCAAGTCGCTTATTGGACATACTCATGGTACACGAATTTATTGAATTTGAAAGTCACAATAAATCATTGCATTCAATAAATAGATTCTAAGTGGAGTTCGGTATAACAATTAAAAAATTTTAATATTTAAAATAAAATGAAATAATATTTTACCTTTAAATAGACAATTAAAAAAATAATCATAGAATTGGATTCCGTGATAATTTTGTTTGTTATATTTTATTATTTCTCCTCCATTTAATAAAATACTGCATTCACTGTATAATCGCCTTTTTGTTTTTTACGCTTAAGTTAGGTTAGGCTGGGTTAGCGAACAACTGGGAAAATGAAAAAATTACCTCTCAAAAGTACCAACTAGAACCCATTTTCTATTGTTAACATACAGAGTCTAAAACTTCTACTTTAAACGAAAAGTTGCTCACTAAAAAATATTAAATAACATTAAACCAAACTTTGCACATAATCCTTTTTATAATGTAATAATTTATCTTTGCTTTCAAGTCAAAAATCATGTTTGAGGATAGACTAATATCTAAACTTTTTATTTTTTTGTAGTGATAAGTAGTAAAGGTAGTAATAATCGTTTAAGTTTATGAGTGGTGGAATAGACAAATTCTGTGATTGCACCTAATAAATGTTAAAAATAACGAAGGTACAATAACTTTCCATTCCACCACGTCTTAAAATTATATACCTATTACCCGGGAAATATTTATCTGGTTCAAAACGTGTGAATTCTCATAAAAAGTATATTCTTTAAGAATTTATTATTTAAACCATAGGAACATTTGAAATTTGAGAGATTTTATAATTTTAACAAACAATAGATGAGGTTTTATAATATGAAAAATATAGAATTAAGTATACAAATAACTTTTTTTATAAAAATTTTACAAACTGTTTACTTATACTTTCTGAGATAAAAAAAAAATACTCTGTATAGGTATATAGGTAGTTACAATTAAAATACCAACGTCGAACAATCGCAAAATTAGGTTAGGTTAGATAGGTACATTTTATTAACACGTTTATTAGTAGGTAGGTAGTTACTAGTTACCTACATATATAGGTATATTCAAATATTATAAAACGAGTTTCTTATTACGTTTTCAAAATACCTGTGTACCGATCAAAGTTATTTGATTACGTGATGAATTTGATAATTTATTATAACTATTTATTTTAGAACACTAGATTTTTTTAAATAATATGACTCTGCCATAATAATCGTAATTTCATATGGTCCAGTCAAATAGCAGCGATGAAATATATTTCTTATAATATATAAACAAAATTATCCGACATCACTGTTTCAATATGGATCTAGGATACTATTCATAAAAAAAGTTCCGTCAAAAGACGGAAATATGTTGGTATTGAGTAACTTGTAGAATTATTTATACAAAAATAAAAACCCGATTTCTGTAAAATAATTTATTTTATTTTAACAAATAGGTACGTATTTCGAAAACGATGTTTTCATTTTCATTGTGAAACAACCACTAAAAAGACAGTTGGTCAAAAAACAATTCATTAAAAAAAGTATAATTAGTTAAGTGAAGTCTGTAAGGGCAATAACTGCAGACTTAAGTATATTTTTAACTTGTACCTATCTATATTACATATATTTACAATTTTTGTCTTTAGTTAATTGTAATTAATTAATAAAAGATACTTTAGATAATATTACTACATACTAATGCGTTTGTCTTGGTCAATAGTTTAAAAAAAATACTTATAATTACAAAGTTGTGATTTTTTAAAACATTTTCATGTAATTTGCATCTTTACACTTTAAAGTTTAAATAGTATCTAATATACTAAACTGTAACTTATATTTGAATATATGTACATTATTTGATTTTGTACTTTCAGTATTAATTATATAATGATATACATAGGAATATAATAAATAATTTTCCAGACTAAAGCTTAAATGTACATATATATATATATATATATACATATAAATTAAAGGTATATTTCAATATTATTTAACAGACACATATATTTATGAAACGTTGTAAAATTAAGTCCAAATCTATAATCATTAACAAATAATAAATTACTACAACGATTACAATAACAATATGTGCTTAAATATATATTATGATTAATCAATGTTTTTATATAGTTAGTTTTATGGGTGCATTTACAAAATTTAACTATAATATATTAAAAACATGATTATGATGGTTTTTTTCCAATAATAACAGCCGACCATTATGACTATTGAAAATATTTTAATAATGTATAATATATTAATTTTTAAATCATTTTTAACTTATTTTTACTGATTTGGATATAGTTTATTAAGTTTATCTCCGAATAAAAATAAAAATATTTTCCTTGTTTTTTCGTTAATTAATTAGTTTATAATTTGTTTGATATTCAGATATTCAAGGTTTAACGTACTATCTCTTTGTGTGTGGTCTTTCTCTCTCTATCTCTCTCTCTCTCTCTCTCTCTCTCTCTTTGTGTCTAATATTAAAATGTCTAATAAACAGATTAATACTGTATATGAAAGTGAATTAAGAGAAAACAAATACATACGGTTAAAATATTTAAAACGTATTATAAATATTATTTAAAATTTAAATAATTTGAAATAAAATGTTTTAATTAAAGTTTGATGTTTGATAATAAAAAAAAAACTACAGAAACTAAAATTTAAACTAATAAACTGAGAAAATATTAATTTATATGATAAAAGCTGTTATTTCATTAATGTTTTATTTTTTTATTTTGATATAGGAATATTGAAAGTAAAATCTAAAATAATTTTATATTCTAATAATAACTTCATTGGCGTTCAAATTGAAAATATTATAATTAAGGCTTTTTTAAGTTAATATATTTTCATTATATTGAAACCCAAAATATACTTCAAGAATCTTATGTTTTATTTACAATGCCTACAGAATATTTTCCTGAAACTAGAGTTATATAGGTCCATCTAAATTATAAAAACATTCTATACCTACCTACTATAGTTTTGAAAATCTATAGGTAGGGTTCATTTAAATATTTACTTAAGTTTTCTAATATAATGAAGTTGTAATTTATAACAGAAGAATACAATTAGAATAATTTATTTATCTAGATGTATATTATGTCTTTACTTTAGAATTTAAATAGGTAACAGATTTAATTTATCCATTCATTCACTATACAACATGTTAATGCAATAATAACAGATTATCGTTTTTGAATCTAAACTACAGTATAATATAAAATATTTATATTTTAGTATTTTTTTTATAAGTATTTTTACTTTTATTTTATGAAGTTTTAAAAAAATATTTATATACATCAAGGCTGTAACGTATAATACGTATAGCATATATAATCCTTAATTGCATACATTTTATACGTATAATACTATTTTGATTTAAAATAAACGTTATACATTTCTATTTTTCATGTTGTAATACCATTGATACCTATAATAATATTTAATATAATTTACCTATAATTTTGATTTTATTTGGTACATATTATATGCAATATTTTCTATATAACAAGAAGAAAAAAACAATTATTGGAAATTACAATTACATAAATTTATATTTACATTCTATACCAATTTTATTTTTATTTGAAAAAATAATATGTGATAGAAACAATGAACGTTAAATTGTATTCAAACACAAAAAAAAAATGTATACGTTATATTCTCATCCTTGAATTATATAGTACTGACAGTACTGTATTTCAAACAATAATTAATTAGTTTGATAGAACGTGCAAATAACTAAAATTAGTTTTTACGAAATAAGTTTTAAGCCTTGATCAATAAGACATAAAAACTATCTGTTGAACAATAATTAATTATTATATTCTAATTGTTGAAAATTCTGTAAAATAGTAAAAGAAAAAGAATGATCAATTAACGATGTTGTAGTTAATTATTCTGTATTCGGTTAAATCGGACGATAAAAATAATTGTTTAAAACATGTTTTTAACACAATAATTACTCTGATACAAACAAGCGTACATTTTAAAATCACACATCATAAAGTGACTGATATCTGAACAGCAAGGCTGCAACTACCTTTATTTGTGTAGATATTGTCACACGCCCAGTTTTTAATGAAATGTTTGTGCACACAAAACAAACAAAAGTGTATTTTAAAGTGGCCTTAGACTTATAACATCATTTAACACTAGATGTATTATAGAATTTGTAGACGACATCGTTCATAGAAAATATTCTAAATTTCTAAACAAATGTTATTATTTCAGTTTTTTTTTTTTTTACATTTTTTGAACTTTTTAATAATTAGTATTTCGAAAAAAAAACATCGGTCGGGTTGCTTTTTGAATATTGTCTAAATTAATTTTATTACTTTAAAATAATTTCTTGAACGCCATTTCATTCATTTCACGTTAAGATACGTATGATTTGACCACTATAAATATTTCTAACTTTCGAGTAATAATTCGAATAATGGCATCGATGTTTTATGTGAAGATTTTCAAGGTTGTTGTATACACGAGCACCTAACACGAGATATAACATTATGACATCGATATTTGTTCCTATCATTCATCTTCAATGGATAATATAGCTGACTTAGAAAACGATGCGATGTAGTGACTAATTAGTGCGTAAATTACGGTGAATGGCCGTCGCCAGAGTTGGGTAACATGACGTATAAAAAATATTGCATAAAAAACAACGTATATTGTACAAGGTGATTAACTGTATAAGCGTGCCCAATCCACTTTTATCATGTAATTATGAATATTTTTTTATTTTTGAATATTTAAGTATCTATACTTATATAAACCGTAGATTAAAAATGTATTTAACGTGTCAGTTACAGGCGATAAAAACTTTTGATACAATGAAAACCACTCCTGTTCTGAAAACATCTAAACAATTCGTTATTTAGTTAATCGAATTTATTAATGGGGATATTGATTATTAATATAACTTTTATTCTGTACAAATTGTTCCAGTAAGCCATTACCAGTTTCAAAACCAACAGATAGGTAGGTACCTACTTCAAATTTAATGAGATTATATTATTCTTAATAGGCATGTTAGAATAATTAACAGACCATTTGTTAAAATTTACGGTGAAAAGCAGGTTTTCTAGTAAAAAAGTTTGTATCCAAACAAAATATTCTTTAAATGACATTAAAATCTGTGTTGGAAAATATAGTTATTAGCCAACGTAAATATTCTAAAAAAAAGTAGTGAAAAGTTTAATTAAATAAACGATTATTTCGTATTTTTATTTTAGGGGGTGCCAGAATGATATGATTGTAACATATGCCGTTTCTAAATTTTACGTACAAATATTTATAGTTTCAATTTAAAATGTATAGTTACAAATCATTACAAAATATGAGTTATAAAATAAATTGATCCGAAAACGATAGGATGATTTTTTTGACTTACCGGGTGCCGAACCACTTCTTTTCAGTACCTGAACTCGAAATTGAGGTTTTCATGGTTTTCGGTTTTTAGGTCACAAACATTAAAAGTATGGAAATTCAGAATAAAATTGATTTGGTTTGAGTTCATAAGTTTGACTTACGGGTGTCGAAGAAATTCACCACAAGTCGATTGTTGCGCTTAACATTTTAAGAGTTTATAGACGGCGGTGAACTTGGTGATTTGGAGGCCACATAACTGGTTAGAGACGGGAACTTTACAGATTTAGGTACTCGGGGTATATTTTTTGTATTTTCAAACTGTATTAGAAATTCTTGAAAATGCGTATTTCAAATAGAAAAATAAAAAATCTGATTTAAATACTGATGACATATTTCTGGGCTTAAAATCGATATTGGATGTAAAGGTTTCGGATTTTGGTTTTCAAGTGGTGTTAAATTACTTGTTTATAATTTGAGTATTCATGCAGTTTCTAATAATAAAATGAAAATTGTACTCAATTGCACAATAATATGATTTACTTTTATTTGATAAATACGTATTTCGATAACTTTTTTATCATTTTTAGTACACAATAACGACTAATTATTTGTTATTGTTACTAATTGGTCGTTATTGTGTACTGAAAATGATAACATAGTTATCGAAATACGTATTTACCAAATAAAAGTAAATCATATTATCGTGGAATTGAATTTTACATTTTATTAATTCTCTTAGTTCTAAAACCTAAAATTTTCTCTTTGGTATTTGCTTTCGATTGCATTGCCGGTTTTATAAATATTATAATCAGTATAGATTTATTCCAGTTTTTGATTTATTGACAAAGTTTTTGACTAATTAAACATTCCAATTTGTACAATTCTTATAACAATATGATTAAAATATCTAATATAAAACTTTTTTCTAACAAAAAGTAAATTATTTTGTTTATTTATTTATTTTATTTTAGTTGTGGTTCCGATTTTATGAACATTGTACATTATGATATAAAAAAAAAACTATGTTTTAACCAGGTTTTCAACAATCTATCCAAGCCCCGTTATATATTTAAAATATATAAATGTATAATATAGACTATAGTCTATATAATATATTATATACATTTATATATAGAGTATGTTTGAATGGTAACAAGTTTCTTTTTTTATCATAAAACAATATTTGATAATATTATTTTATTCAATTCTATTTACCAAATGATTCATCAATAATTAAATGTTTGTTCCGCTTACATTTCCAATGAACTAGCAATTATTTTAATTGAAAGTTTCGTGTTGCACTTAAAAATATTTCGAGTGTCGTATTAATAATTTATCTCTGTACATATAAAGTTTCTTTACAAATTTTGTCAAGACTAAAATATAATATTAGTCTATAGTATATATAACTATTACATTTGTATTAAAGTAATAATCAAAGTTAAAACCTAATAATTAGGTTAATAATAATAATAATAATAATATAATAATTATAATAAATATAAAATTTGTTGTTGATTCTTATGTTTCAAATTAGTATTATATTTTGAAATGTTAATAACGAACAACTTAATTATTTTTTTTTTATAAACTTTGGAATATTTTTCACTTTAATATTTTAATAAAATATAATACATTTCAAAAAAAAAAAAAAATATTTTATTTTTGGTATAAGCAATATAAATTTGTAGGTGATATAAAAAATTACATTAGGAAAAGCCGATATTTTATAGACATTAAATGTAGGTTTTTTAGATTTTTTAGAATTTAGATTTTTTTTTATAATAAGTACCTATATCTCCAACTCTAATTCATTAACATTATGCTTAAAACACGTTTTTAATCTGGTATTTTATTGTTTAAAACTTGTTTTTACTTTATTTGTAGATTGAATTTTAAAACAAGAATTTTAACAACCCCGATTCAATATTCCAACCAAATTAAAAATTATTATTTAAAATCTAATTACACAGCAACTTGTACATATTATTTCATATACAATAATATAAAAAACGAAAACTCTGTATATAGTACCTAGTTTTTTTCAGTACAGGTATTAAAATATGTCTCCAACAATTTTGTATACTAATAGGACATAGGTACCAACATTATTAAATTATTAATTTTACAATAATGTGCTTTATTTTCATAGAGATCACTTTTCAGTTATAAGTGTTGGAGCAGGAGATTTTGAGTAGACATTTTTTGATAGTAAATTTATTACAGATACCTAGTACTTTGGAGAAGTCATTTTTGATTTGACCTATATAGTGTTTATTTACAGAAAACTACCAAAAAAAAAAACTGAAAATTGTTATAAATTAGAAAATAATCAAGCCTTAGAGTTAAAATGTACACATAGCATTTACTATAGCGTTATATAGACATGATGAACACATTGAAATTAAGAGTTAATATTTTTTATGTATACCTGTATATCCTAAATACTAGCGATGGGAATATTCGAACGGAAAACCAAATATTCGAATATTATAAAATTATAAATTTTATCAAAAAAATACATTTAGTTAATGAATAATATTATTTGTACAAAATAATATAGTGGATAACGAAAATATACGATAAGTATACAAAGTAACTATAGACTATAGTATCAAGAAAGACCATTTACCGATTACAAACACACAATATACAATACACATAGTCGATCGGTAGACGCGATAACTTTAAATTTTTACACATAGGTTTTACACTACATATAGTAGGTACCATAAACATTAAAGTAAGGACACCGAACTGTGTATTGTAAAGTGGACCAGACTGTAGCATCCGACAGGGACGTTGTAAACACTGGCGATAGTAATTATTTTATATTGAAAATATAACTAAAAGTCAATATTACATCAAAACATTACACTCGTACATTTATAATAAATACCACATAAATTAAAGAGCACGTGATTTTCAATATAATTGTTTAATTATAATTTTTTTTCCCCAGCTTTCGGAATCTTAATTCCACGTATTTATCTTAATATATAAGAGTAAAATTGGTTTTATGTATCTTTCATATATTTAAATTTTGTATTTGAGTACTGGAGTAATCGAATATTTGAATTATTTGCGGTAGAACAATTCGAATATTCGAATAATTCCATTATCCGTATATACGTCATATTAGATACTACTTATAGGGTGGTCTTTAATTTTGAACTTTACAATTTTTGTTTTGGCACCCTTTCATTTTGTTTATTATACCATTTAAAAATAATTTGAGTTAAATGATAACTGACCCCTTTCCCTTGCCGCAAGAGGATTTAAAATGGCTAATGAAGCAGTGGTTTTATAGTTTTTCGAATTTAATTAAAAAATTATAGAACTTGCATAAACAATTTTGAGACCTTAATTGTAGAGCTTTTTTTAGAACTGTAATTCTAGAGTGTAGTATTGTATAGTGTATACTTTTGTTGGGATAGAAGGAATCGAGTAGTTACCTATATGTGTTTTCAAATGAAGAACGTTTGATGGTATTAGTCATTAGATAGTATATTAAGATAACTTTTTATGTATGTTGGTTTTGAAATTATGTTTACTTAAATATATATATATATATATTTTTATGAATTTATAACTACGTATCTATAGGGAGGAAGTGACGAAAAATTTTCAAGAAAATTTATAATAATACTCGAAAAAATTGATATTTTTCCATGGGCTCGTGAAAAATTGGAAAAATTTAAAAAAGATTCAAAGAGAATAATAATTTGTAATAAATAAAGATAGCATAAACAAGTATGATAAGTGATGAATGATAACATACAATCAAATAATTATTTTCAATTAGTTATTATAAAGTATGGTGGCCGCGCTGTTATCACTACTTGTTATAATTTAAGCCCGGTAACAGAATAGAGTATTATTATTAATTTTTGTTTGAAAATAATATAGAACATTGAATTCAATAAAAACAATTAGTATAATTATGCTAATTTTAGGCTTGATATGATTAGACTTCAGTGTAGTATTACTAAAAATATGTACCTATCTAACTACTAAAACAGGGCAATTAAATTTTTCATTTTGTTATTTTCCCTTTTTTCTGTTCCCAAATTATACACTGTATAAAAGATAAATTGTCCTTAAAATTAAAAAAAATACTGGGAAAATAGAAAAATACAATCTAAAATCAACTTGCTATCAAATAAACATTTTTTACAAAAACTCCTACTTTACTTCTTCCACCCGAAAATGTTTGCACATACAAGAATAAAAAAAATACATCATGATAAAAAGATAAAACCAATACATTCTTCGCTATATTCAGAATCTAAATTAAAAATAATTAAAAGGTAGATTGTTCATAGTTTATATACGGCAATATATGTTGCTATACAATTTTTTTTCCCTTTCAATTTTTTCGGAAATTTTCAATCTCTAGGAGAGAGTTGAAACATATTTGCTCGGTAGTGTACTTTTTGATATAAAATGTCATTGCAGCACATTTATTTTATTAAAAGTAATTTTTCAATATCCTTTGTAGTATATTCTAAAGTCAAAATACAAAAGTAACAGCAAAACGATACCTCGAAAAATCTTACGAATATGCGTTAATGATGAAATACACTTAGTTATGTTATTTTATTATAAATCAGAAAATAAGAATTTAACTACTTTAAATTTGCATCAATTGTATTTTAAATGATTTTTAGAAAAATTTACATTCTATGATTGAGTTAAAGCGTTGCAATGATTGAGAACAATAAAAAAATTATTGTCACGAGTTCGTTATATCTTAATTTAAATTCAACATATACATTCAGTTTGTTAAAAATGTTCATCAGATTATTACTTTATATTTAAAATAAAATATAGTAAAAGCTATATGATTAAGGTATGTTATTCCACTTTTTCTAATAAAAAATGTAAAAAGTTGACAAGTTACAGAAATCATTGACTTCAAAAATTGATTCTGAACAAAGATCGGTATAATATTACGTTCCGATTTATAACAATTTTGAGTTATATAAATCGAAAATTTTTATAAAATAAATTTTTTTTTGTATCAGATGTTTTTTTTTACCAGAAAACTCGACTGTTTTTACCCAAAAATTGTTTCCAGAAAGAAAACATAAATCAATAGCAATTATCATAGTAAAATCATATTGCATATTATTATAAAAACCTTTACTTCACATTTCTTGATTGGCCCTCAGAGTCATGGGCTCGTGGCTCATTTCCCATCATGCCCTATCGGTACGCCACTGTGTTAGCTATAATTTGATTTTTGTTTATATTTATAAAATATTTATAAGTTGCTAAAAATGAAAAATGCTAATACAAGTTTTTCATTGAAAAATTGGTGTGACGTCCTCTTAATATAACTGTCTGCATTTTACACTGGTTATTATTTAACACATGTTACGTGTTCTAATTTCAAATGGAAACAATTTACAAATAAGCTACTTTTCGAAAAATATTTTCTTTCTATAGTAATTTATTTGTTTTAAAGATAAATTAGAGCTACTAAATTGAAATATGATAACATAATGAAAATCTTGATGATCCTATTAAAGACGTTCCGTTTATCTCAAGATATTTAATGTAAATTTAGAAAAGTAAAATTTCAAATTTCAAAACCCAAAAAAGTGATATAAAGAATTCAGTTGCATAAATAATAATTAGGTATTATTATTATTTGTAAGAAATCAGTTAATGGGAATTCAGTAAATAATTTAAATAACTTAACATTAACTAGTAATAAATACAAACTGAAATTTTACTAATATAAATATCCTACAATGATAAGTACCCCATATATTTTTGTGTATTAAAAAAACGGAATATTAGTTTACGTAGGTACATCCCGATGCCCGATTATTGTTTTAAATATGTGTTCATTTTTTTTTTTAATCTATAAAACCTTAAAATCAATTTTATTTAGAAAACGAGAAAATAATTTTTAAAATTTTATATATAATTATATAAAATTATATACCTACTTACCTAATATTATTTAGTGTTGTAAAACACTAACGTTCATTTATACGTATAACACAAGATATATCATATTACTTATATTGTAAATTTTCTTCTCCGACCGTCTCAATTTTATACGTTAACAAACATGGTAATGAATATTTATTTATATTTATCTATACATCTATTCAATAGAATCAATTATTGACATACTCATAGTAATATGAGAGTACTTAATATCTAAATTTATATATCATCTTTAAATAAAAGTGATTTATAATAAAAAATAAAATCAAGTACAAATCAAATACCTATCTACACTCGAGATAAATCAACATACGATAATATCAATTATAAAAAAAAAAAAAGAAAAACAAAGATTAAAATAATATTTGCAAAACTTGTATTCCTATTCATTTGTTCCATTTAAATTAGTTGAAATGTTCAATTGGAAATTACATAATGAAACTCGAATGGACAAACGAGAAAGATGTGTACTATTTGCGTGAAATCATTTTCTGCAAAGAGAAGTTTGACGAAAAACATGGAAACGCATATAGATTATATCTATTTAAAAATATTTGCTGAAAGTAATAATATGTCGAAACACATGCGTGAAAATCCAGTAAACAACACACACTTGCAAGTCTGGTTAAAAACGTGTTTTAAAAGTTTGTATACTTGTATAGTATATGAGAAAACACAAGTGAACACAAACTAGTTAGGAACCATACTCGTGTACAGTCTATTTAATATCATTTTCCAAAAACGATAGCTTAACTATTCACATGCGCACGCATATGGACGAGAAACCGTTCTCGTATATAGTCTGTTTAAAGGGTAGTACCTGACTCGGTTGTCTTTGTCTGACACATACGTGACATAGTAAAATCGGGTTTTGTATTTCCAATTTCGTGAACAATTGGTTGATTTTAGTAGATTATGACCTATTATCATAATTATTAATGAAGAGAACATAATCTATGATATGTACGAATAATATTTTCAATAAATTACATTTTAAGCAAAATATTCATAATTTCATTATCACGTTATTCGTATGCTTGTAAAAAACTTGAAATTATATTTATCAAAAAAATAATTCCTACATGCCATAGATCATGCACTCTTTATTAATCATGATAATAGGTCATTATATCTTAAAACCAACCAATAGTTCACAAAATCGGAAATGCAGAACTCAATTTTACTATGTTATGCGTGTGTCAGACAAAGACAACTTATTCAGGTACTATGTTCCCTTAAAATCGTTTATTATAAACGGGAACTTAGCGGTATATATACGAATGCATACTGAATGGAAGCCGTTCTCATGCAGTCTGTTTAAAATCGTTTATTAAAAACGTCAGCTTAATGGTACACATGCGTCAACATATACTGGTATATAATGAACCGGTATAATATAATAGTATAACAAAATAATGGTAATTCGGTATTTTTATTAGATTTAAAAAAATAAAATATACTATTATAATTTATAGTATTAATATGTTATATAATTATATTATTAAAACTCTTGTTATTCTTTTAGACTTGTTTTATGCTTCGTTTAGGATTATCATTATTCCAATAATTTGTAGGTATATTGTATGAGAAATTGTTATTCGCCATAAGCTCTATACCATATTATTATATCTTTGATTATTAAAAATGATTTATTTTAATATTGTTCTTAAAATTACAACAAATATAATAAAAAATACCTAGTTATCATTATTTTGTTATATTATGTATAAAATCCAATCTAAAACAATTTGTCTTTTTTTCCTGTGGCATTTTTTTTTTTTTGTCCTTTTTTTTCCTAGATTCACAGTACACACATAGAAAAAAAAAGTTTTGATTCAACATCTAACACAAAGGTTATAGAGTAAATTGTCAAGTTATACAGATTTTATAGTTGAATTGAAATAAAAACCGGCTATTTTAAGAATAATTCAATAATGTTCAAATTGCAAATTTAATATTTTCATTTTAATGAAGTAATGTAGTACCTAAATTGAAAAATAGTGATACTGATATAAAACTAAAATATCTTAAAATAAAAAATAATAATTTATACAAACTGTATTAGTTCGTTTGGCAAAAACGAATAAAATTCTTAACAACAATAAAAATTATTTGAATTAAAAATCATCAATTGTTATTTTAACAGTATCATTTTATAGTCAATACAACTCGTATAGATGTTAATTTAAGATATTTAACATTTAACAAACTATTGAGTATTGGTGTTGTATCAACAACAATCGAGTCTTAGCTGGAAAACAACGTACAAATGTGTATTAGATGTTTAAAATAATTTTCCACAAATAGGAATTTAACATCTACACATATGAGCATACCATACTGACAAGAATCCGTTCTTATATGCGGTCTGCTTATAAATATTTTCTGAAAATAGTAATATGAGAATACACAAGCGAAGACACACTGGAGAGAACCCGTATACGTATGCAACCTGTTTAATATCGTTTTCCAGAATTGATAGCTTTACTTTTCACATGTGCGCGTGTACGGAAAAAAACCATTCTCATCGTGTACATTCCGTTTAAAATAGTTTATTACATACAGGAGCTAGACAGTACACGTGTGTAAACATACTAGCGAACATTGTTGGGAAATATTTAGATAAATGTAGATAAACCTATCTATATATATATATATATATATAACTTATATAAATAAATAATATTTATCTTTTATCTTATTTGAATATAACTTGATTATATTTACCTGAATCTATATAAAAATATAACTATCTAAACGTACTTATCTAATTAACTAATTATTTAATCATGAAAAAAAATTTTTAAATTTTGATTGTCAAATTTTTTTCTAACAATTAACTGTCATTTTTCAACATGTATAGTATAGCAGTCCGAAGTCTATAAAATGGAAATTAAAATGAGGTTTTTAATTTTGCCCTAATTTTTATAACGTCTATATATTAATTATAGGTAGATAATCGTTTTCAAGAAGTAAAAAGATTATATACTAGAAAAAAATCCGTATTCGTATATAGTCTGTTTAAAATCATTTTCCAGAAATGATAGCTTAATTTTTTTACATACGCACGCATACGAACGATAAGCCATTCTTGTGTGCAGTGTATTTAAAAACGTTTTCTCAACGTGTTTGTCGGAAAACACTTATGATAATATAAGTGCATTTAGATTTGAAGCTGTTTTCTCAAATATGTTATTTGACACGTCATATGAGAATACATTCGGATGTGAACACGTTCTAGTATGTTAGAAATAATTTAGCTTTAATGAAGTGACATACAAAAAATGGTTTTTATAGACAATCGTACATATAAGCTCTATTGTAGTTGTGAAAAATTCATACGATTTACAGATTGAAATGAAAAATTATTGTAATCGTGTTTTTTGAAAATATGTTGTACCTAGTTAGTAAAAAAAAAAAAATGTTTTCTTTTGTGGAACCACTGGAAAGCATTTGGCCAAATTAAATGAAGTTCAATAGGCAAAAACAGTAAGTTGATGAACTATTATGCCTAAATTGTTCTGAATTTAATCAGGATAACCAGAAAAAAAGTTCTGACTTTTTTTTTGCTTATTTACACGTTTTTTGAGGGAGTATTTCGGGGCAAACTATAAATTGTTCATCAATTAGTCAGCAAAAAGAATAAAGTTGATGACCTCTTTTTTTTTAAAACAAAAAAAAAAAAAATCATAATTTACATTTCAAATATGTTTTTCGTCGGTATTTTGAAGACACTCCTCCCCTACAAAAAATATTTCTTCGTACCGGCACTTTATGTATAAGTATTTATTATACTTAATGTGTTTCAAATAATTTTCCGTGCTGGAAGAACACTGTCAGAATATTATTTCACATGCCTATGTTGTTAACATTTTGTTTTGCTTAGTTGTCTAAGATATTCGTCAAAATAGAGTTCACAAAACTCAAATAATAAGATATCGGCCATATCATCTCTATAAAATATATTGTTATTGAACTATGTTTTATAATAGACTCTATATAGCTGATACCTATACAGGTACCGTAAATCCTAATTTACTCTTTCAGTTCGATAAATGATTCTGAAAATATCCTAAAGTTTTACTGTCCAATCGAGTTCAAAACCTAATCTCATCTCCAATAATAATCGGAACGTGAGAAAACAAAAATTTTACAGGCTCGTGGATATCGATAATATAATATAGCGATGACTTTGGTTGTTTGCCATATCATGTCATATTGACACCTGTTTTTAACACGATAAAAAAAATTACAAAAATTACCACATTCGATAACTATAATTGACCAATCGTATTATAATGTCATTAATAATATAAAAAAATCCGCGTACGAACTCGTTGGTACTTTTTTTTTTATCATCATGCAATGTGATAATAATAATTATTGTCCTCGTCGTGTATTGCGTCATCGGTGCATTCCTCCGGGCCCGCGTTGCATCGACACCGATTTTCGTCGTAGTATTAATATACACGCTGCCGCCGTTCAATTCGTTTCGATTAAACCGTAACAAAATCAAGACGGATGTTTTTTATATCCATTTTTTTCTACGACTCGGTTATTATTTGTTTGTCATACTCGTGTATAGTCAGCCGTCGGTACAGCAAAACCGTGTTTTATAATTATATTTTATACAAAGTGAAAAATTATTACCCGACTACGCCCGTGAACAGTGTATACTGTTTAATTCAGGGGCGTATTTATTGTGATTGGGGGGAGGGGGTACAAGGGTACTGAACCATTTCAGAACCAAAAAATATTCATTTTATCATAACTTGAATACGTATAGTTAATTTTTGTAAATGTTATTTTACCACTAGTTTTTATTCATATCTACTTAATGATAACATTTTTTCCATGTGATGCAAAATATATTACAAAAGCTTTCTAAAAATATCGAAATTAAATTTTGATAGCATTATTTATTATATATTTACAATTAAAAATAAAATATTTAAGCAAAATTATCTCTGCTCATATTATTAAACATTACAACATTGTATTTTTATTTTATTATTTATCAGAAACTTTTTTGTTTTATAACTGTAATATATCTAATCAATATTTATACTTTGTAAGTAAGTACGTCATTATAATACTAATAATTATTAGTATATTATTATTACCTAATACGTATTAGATATCAATACAAAGACCATTTTTTTAGATAGAACTTATATAAAATAAACTGCATACTCTACTCTTTAATGCCAATAGAAATCAATATAGTATTCATTTGTTTTTTGACTATTATTTCTATAAATTTTATTTCGTTCAAACATTTCAATATTTTCAATGAAGAAAAGTCATAAATTTACTAGTCGACTGATGGTACGCATAATCTTTATGGATATGGCGATTTTTAATAAAATTTTCAAGTATATAATTTGTAACCTTAGTAGTAACTTAATGAAACTAGTGCAACCAGGTGATATGAACAAGCTCTTCTTGGGTATTATTGTATTATTGTCTAAAATTATTTTCTACAAAGAGCAGTTTGACAAACCATATGCTAACACTGTTACTGGCGAGAAGCCGTATTCGTGTGAAGTCTATTGAAAATCATTTTCCAACAACGATATCAATAAATTACTGCTTGCTGCAACAATCGCACAACTCTATATTTTTTTTAACAAAATTGGGTTTTTCATCAAATGCCTAAAGTAAAAATTCTTTATAAGTAGATTCAATAAACAGATATATCCAATTAATTATTTGTCATAGATTTATTGGTATACGTAGAGTTGTCTGATTATGAGTGCAAAAATAGACAATTCGAATGATATATTAACACTAAAATAACATTGGATAATGGGTGTAACAACTGGATAACTTCAAATAGTTTCATGAATTCTACTGTAAAATTAATGAGAATGGAATTATTTGGTTGTTGCGGCAAGCCTTCTAGATACGTTCACATGCGCATGCATACTGGTGAGAAACCATTCTAGTGTAAAATCTGCTTAAAAATGTTTTTTGTAAATAGTAATATGAGAATTCACAATGGAGATAAATGGCATTCGTGTGCTTTCATCTGTTTGATATCGTTTATTAAAAATGGGATCTTGGTGATACACATGCGTAAACATACGGGCGAAAAATCTCTCTTGTATACAGTATGTTTGAAATTATTTTCCACACATGGCCCATGGGCAAACATACTGGCGAGAAGCCGCTCTCATAATCTGCTTAAAAACATTTTCTGCCAATAGCAATATGAGAATAGACAAGCGAAAACTACTGAAATGAAACCGTATTTGTATGCAAGACTGTTCAGCGGTGAATTTGATTAGGAGGAGTGAAGTAGCGATTGCCCCTTCCTTGGAGTTTTTTTTCATCATTATTTGAAGAGTACAAAATTGATTTTGAATAGAGATTAGCCCGTTATATCACAATTACCCATATTCGTCCCTCCCTTTAAATGAGCTTCAGATTCATCCCCGAGCCGGTTTAATATCGTTTTCCAAAATAAATTGATGGCTTAATTTTTCCCATGCGTACACCATATACGGATGAGAAACCATTCTCATCGTGTACATTCTGTTTAAAATAGTTTATTATATACGGGAGCTTGGCTGGCAGTACACATACGTAAACATACTAGCGAGCAGTGTTGGGAAATATTTAGATAAATGTAGGTATAAAACTATTTATCTCTTATCCATATCTAGATAAATTTCAACTTGATTATATTTATCTGAATCCGTGTAAAAAATATATAGTTATCTAGATAACTAATTATTGAATCTTGAAAAAAGATTTTTTGACAAATTTTTTTTAACCATGAACTGTATTTTTTCATCATGTATAGTATGTATAGTATGTATAGTATAACAGTCTGAAGTCTGTAAAATGCAAATGTGGTGTTTTTATTTAGCCTTAATTTTCATGATGTCCATGTATTAATTACAATCGTTTTCAATTTTCTTTGCTTTGCCGAGACGGACGAACTTTGGCCTATGATATAATTCAAGGCTATTATATGTCTTTGCTAGTCGTATGATTTTATATTGTTGAAGGTGTTTATATTATTATCGAGACCACGAAAATGGCCTTAGATGTACTTGTCATGATTATGCTGGTGTTTAAAATTGACAAAGCGGCTTAGTTTACGTTGTGAGGTAGAGTTTCGATGAAAAAGTTCGCTGGATTGTTTTCGAATGTTATCTAGTATTGTACTAGTTATGAATTTTATTGTTTTAAGATAATTTCGTTTCTCATGTAGTATGATGTACCGAAAATTAATCCGAGTCCAATGGCTTCCACTCCTTCCAATTTCCTCCATTGTCTCTTCTACGACGTATTTTCAAAGTTACGCTTTGGGTATATCATCCAAGCAGTTCTTTACATAATTCAAATTGAATTTATCTAATATTTATCTAGATAAAAATCAATATAGTTTTATCGTTATCTAGATAAAACTCAGATTAGTCATCTTTATCTGTATCTAGATAAGATTTTGTGTGGTTATCTTTATTTTATTTATTTTTATGTGTTAAAGCGTTCAGTAAATATTTTGTGTACCTACATATATTTTAAGTCTCTGGCATTATTATTTATATACATTTTTGGTCATTTTCGGTAATTGAATGGCTTAAAAACTACTATTTTTCCATACTGAAATACAAATTTCACTGGATCATACACCTACTAGGAAAATTACCTCCCTAAAGTACCAATGCAGTAATACTTTTATATTAAAATGAATTTACGATTAGTAAAGCTTTACCCAAAAAAGTGTATACACAGGCACGTGAAAAAATTATTTAAAATTTTAATTTATTATTTAAAATAATTATCATTATAAAACCAAGACTACAATTAGGTACTCGCTACAATTAGAATCTAATATACCTACAAAATATACGCATATCATCTGAGCCATTCCGAAAGGATTTTTTTGGGGGGTGGGTTGGGGTTTAAATTGTGAAAAAAAAATATTATAATACTTCTCTTCAAAACATACAATCATTACAATCATACAATAAGCAAAAAAAAAAGTCATTAACTTTTTTCCTATTTTGCCGAGTAAAATTCTAATAATTTATAGTTTGCCGACTTAAAATTCAGAAAAATACTTAATTTCTGCATAATTTTCCAACTTCCAAAATACATCTTTCAAAACGTGAAAAAGCAAAAAAAAAAAAAAAGGTCATCGACATTTTCTATTTTTTGCTGAATGAATTTAATTTTCCCGACTATTTTCCCAAGTTGAGGGGAGAGGGTGAGACACACCCACCCCTCGGGGCGGCTCTGAATATTATACATTAGTAATATTAGTAATAAACATTATATATTATATCATATTTTTCTTTTTTTACTCAATACATTATTTTATTATATTTTATTGTAAACTTCACGTTGATCATTATAACATTATATAGGTAGTTAGAAATGTAAACATTTTAACTCATTCTGAGCTCATCAAAGATGAGCCAAAACGATACCTTTGCCCCTCCATTGCAATGTCTGAGCTAAACAGAAGCGTGTATGCTTTTTTATTCTGACTTGCGTTTTTTTACGTTTGGTAAATGTTATCGCATTTGTCGGTGCCGTTATCAACTTAGTTATGCACAATAATAATACTGAATTTGTGCTTCTACAGGATGTCGACGGTCTCATACAGAAATTTATTTACGACTTGGGAATAAAATACCATTCGAATATAATATATATATATATTATAATAGGTGTTAAAAAAAGTGAGTTTATATATCGGATTAAAATTACATAAAATCATTTAATGTCTATGCCGAGAATGCAATAGGTGTTTAATGTTTATGATATAATATTATTGCATGTTTACGACTTTCGGTAGAGGTTATATGCGACCGAATTGGCTTATATGATTGTTTTTTTTTCTTTCTCAAACATTAAAATTGTTTGTATCATTGTACGTCGAAACAGATACAAATTAGGTCACAAAATGTTTCGCGGCCGTCGCGTCACAGTGGTGCAGTTATAGATAAATGATGATAATCACCTATGTCTTACGAACTAGTGACTCATTATACGTAACTACAGAGCGTAATTTTTGAAAATGCGAAAAAATTGATGGGAAAAATAATCTTGTGAAACTAATCTATTGTATAACAGGCGAACTCTAAATAGAGGGTTTTTCGTGGAAGAGAAAACTTTACGCTATTCGTTTAATTCCACTGACCGTTTTCCGTCGCGCGTCGGCCGCGTGGGTATTTTCCGTTTTTATCGCTGACATGCTTTGGATTTACAATTTTTCCGTTTTCCGTTCGTCCGTATTTCGACTTTTCCGAAGACGCAATGTTTAGGTAGCTACACGCCGTCAGGGCCGACTGGCGGAAAGGGAATGCAACCAAAGCAGTTGCTTGGGGGCTAGGGTCCCAAGCTCCCCTCACTCCATACGAAGAGCCCCGCTCTAAACGATCTCCTGCTTAGGAAAAAATGTTAACTTAAAATATTCTGTGTTACGATTTGTAATTTAAAAATTACAAACGGTCCATATTACATACCTACTACATTATTGAAATCTAATAAATAACAATATTTATAACTAAACCGTTAAAATTATTATTTTATATCGCAAATAATGCATGAAAATTACATTAAATTTTTATATCTAAACGTAGATACTCCACAATGTATCAACGATTTTCTCGTCTAATGTTTTAACAATATAATTTAAAATTAGATGTAGGTACATTGTGTCACAGTTACTCGGAAGTTGTTATTAAATATTTACTTCGATATCGAAAGACCCGAGTAAAGACACTATTTAATATAAACTGTGCCGATTATAGAGTTTTTTTTTTTCATATTTTTATTTTTAAACAATTTAGAAGTTGGTATTTAAATAATTCATGTTTTTAAATTCGTATAACTGATAAAATAGAAATAACAAATGTAAGTGTGGCGTTTTTTTAACATGAAAAAAATATAATTTACTGTTAAGTTACAAAAAAAAAAAATGTATTCCTTCATAACCCCTTAATACATTATATGGATTATGCATAAAAGTGGTATCATACTATGCTATGCGATTTGAACGCACGATGGAAATCGATATTTAAATTGCCGTCGTTTAGTACCTATAGGATTTCACACCAGTACACCACTAAAAAATCGACATGCAAAGTGCGAATGTATACGATTTCTCAATCGCCTATGCATCCATTGATTCTATAATAAATCTATTATGATATTATAAATTAATAAATCTATATAATTGCACATGCATTAAAATCGGATAGTGTAAATCCACTCGACATATTATTCAATCGAAATGGATAGTTTTGAAATACTTTTTCTTAAGTATTTTGCATATTTATTATTTAAATACTTGTGATAGGTTTTTTCTGAAACCGGTTATTTAAAAATTAAAGGCAAGAAAAAATCATTTTTGATAGGTATGCATAAATTCATTATTTTATTTGTTTAAAACTAAAATTGATAGATAATCAATATAATGTTTTAATTGTTATTTATCAACAATTATACTAAAACAATTTTTAAAAATACAAGATCGAAATGCATTTTAGATTCTGAGCGTAGCGAGGAAGCTTATGGTTTTACAATGATGTTTATTTTTATTTTTTTTTATTTTTCTGTAAACACTTTTTCTACCAGAAGGAGTGCTCCGATCTTTACACTCATACCCGGTTTTCGGTAGCAAATTGCATCTAGTTGGTACTTTTAAGAGGTCATTTTTCGATTTTCATAATAGTTTTTTAATGCGTAAGCAAAAACTACCAAAAAATTACGAAAAATACGATTTTGTAAAATCGAGAATT
>JAIPRL010006726.1:0-12979 GCA_025469235.1 Pemphigus obesinymphae
CCCTCCCCCTTTTGAATCCTTACCTACATTCTAACAAGGTTCCTGAAAATATTTTCTCTCGGTATATCATAGAAAAGACTACCTACAGATGCGTATTAATTTTTTAAAGTACAAAATTGCTTAGTTGTGGCGGCGAGATGTCCTAGACCCCGTATTCCTATTTCCTAATATTAGTTGGTAATCTCATATTTTATATTTTTAGTGAATATTAAATATTTAATTAAATTAAATTTATTGAATCAATTTATTAATAACTAATAAGTATGTACCTAAGTAGTATCTACCTACAATTTATATAATTTCTAAAAAATCGATTTTTATTTACATTTAATTTTTATTTTAAGTAGGTACCTATTATTTCAATAGGTACCTACCTAATTTAAAATCTTGTGTTATTTACTTTAGTTTTATGACACCTTTATTTCATAAAAATAAAATAAATAGTGAGGTTGTTAAATAATTATTACCTACCCAAATAAATTATAAACAAAAAATTATCAATTTCCTGACTAATATCATTGATTATATATTTATATCAATGCTAATATATATATAGGTACCTATATTTTATTAATTATTTTATTTTATATTATATTTGATATTCACTTTAAAGTTTAAATTTAAATACAATTTAACAATCAATGTCCTTACTCCTTGTACCAAGTTAGTTTTTTTTTAATAAAAATAGAAGAGGTATAAAATATAAGTATCAATTTAAGTATGTATTTGTACTTTTCTCTTATCTCTTAGTAACTGTCTAATACTATTATCATTGATTATATATATATAGTATTTTATAATCAATGCTATTATGATACCATTATAATCAATCATGATACCTACCTCATTATTTTAATGTGTTACAACCACGAATTAAGATATACAGGATGCCGAACGGTACCTTTAACCTTATCAAGTGAAGACAGAATGTTCTTGTTTCCCAATTTGACTTATAGTGCTATTTTGTTGCGGCGGTGGATTGTGAACTAATACAGTGTGACAATTTATTCAGAATCCGTGACAATTTTTCAATCGAACTTAATATTTTATTATTCTGTGGTGATAATCATGAAAAAATGGTGATAATTGAAGAACTCGTGTTGATGATAACTGAGTTTTATTTACCGCATTAGTTCGAAATTTACCGCTGTCATCGTTTAGCGCTGCAAGTCAAATTGAGTAAAAAGAACATTTCAGACCGGGTAAAACAATGATAACAGATCGCCGTTCGGCATTCTGTATATCTTAAATCGTGGTTACAACATATTTTAATTTTTAATTTAATTAAAAATATACACAATATGTGTATAATATACAGTTTTGTAAAATATACTTCTTAACTATATTTAGAATACCTACATAATCAAATACTGAGATAAAAAGTATTTAAAATACTCAAATACCCAATTATATGTAGCATTTAATATACTAATGAAGTAGATAAAAATATTAGCCTACTTTTTAAAAAAAAAAATAAATCATTTTTAGATAGTCTTTTATTCGATGAATATTGAATACAGAATAGATATTGATGAATCTATATACGTACTGTATAAGTACATTAGGCGTAGGTACATAGTGTTTATATACAAATCTCACTGCACAATAATAAAATTAATTTTCTACATTTGATAAAAAAAATATATATATATATATATATAGTATATGTATCTAACTTTTACAATACTAAGAGTATTTTAATATATTATATGTGTGATAAAATACTTTTGAATACTGTAAGAACAGATATATTAGCGTAATTATTAAAAATGGGAATTGATTTTGGAAAATTATAAGAGTGGCACCAAAGTTCATTAAAAATTTGTAAATAACATAGGTAAGGAAACTGTAAAAGTATAAGCTATATCTTATAATATCTTATAAACCCTCGTGTAAAACTTGATAATAAATTAGAGTATGTCAAAATGTTTTTTAAAATGTGTACTCCATCTCGTTGCACCCCCCCCCTACAAACACTAATAAAAAATATTTTTTGTGGATCTCCCCACGTAACTTTCCTCTCGTCTGTGTGTCATTAAATTATATTTAAGGAATTTTAGTTTAGTGTAAATTTACGGAAATTTATATTTGCCCCCCCCCCATACATTGAACCTTAATCCGCCCTATGCTTCCTCGTGCACAATACAATTTTCTATTTTCAATGAAAACTCAGATTTTTACTAATAGATTGTAAATATTAGTGGATTTTCGCAAGTTTTACTGCACAAGCTATTATACGCACCGAAAATGTAAATTGAAAATCATTATCAGAAAATAATAAAAATCGTATTATTCACAACTGAAAATTTATAACTATTTCGGCTGTCGGTGGCTGCCCTTGGTTGATCTCCTGCATTGTCAACTAGAACCAATTATTATTAGTAATTTCGATCTTCTATATGGTCATTTAGTTATATTTATGGTATCTATATATTTTACACCTTTTATTTTGTGACTAGTTCTATTATTACGTGGTTTTTAGTTTTGAGGGGTACTATAAATAAGCAATTTTAGGCTAATAATTATCATCACTTTTTATTTTTGAGTAGGTAATCTACTATAATCTCGAATCTTGATATTTATTTAAAAATATATTTATGCAAAATAGATAAATTGACGAGTTAGGTTAAGTCTTTTTTGTTGCATTGTCTTAGTGTCCTTAACAATGATGTTTTTGAAAATATCACCCGGTCAATACAAATATTTTATTGTTTTTCACAATTTAATTATTTATATTTTATGGATCCAATTAATACATATTTGTATAAGATATAATGCCATATTGGTATGCAAAACCCTATAACACTATCATTATTATGTAGGTATCTACTGCCTACTGTATTATACTGTATACTTCGTATTTTCACTCTTAAAAATGTATTGATTTTCAGTGTAGGTACATCATAAAGACACCAATGGTGTATTTGACCTATGTACATGGGGGGGAGGCTAAACACATGTTTTTATATGTATAGAATATTCAATACATATTATATTTTCTTCCATATAGAATCAAAAATAATTTACAGTTAATTACTTATTTTACAAGTAATTTGGGGGGGGGGGAGGGAATTACCTCATCACCAGACATTAAATACGCACTTGAAACACCCCCAATAAGTAGACCTTATAATGAAATTATTTCAAATATTTAGTTTTTTCTGGGGGATATAAATATAAATAATGGTCACTGGAGTATTGGAGTAATCAGGTAAAAAAGAATAGGAACTCGCGTCGTATGCTATGATGTACTTTGATCGCGTTATATGTTATCTACCTTTCGGGTGATATCTACTTTGTACGGAGACTAATATTGCTTATATTTGTTTTTTGAAGACATGAAAAAAAGTTCTTTAATTTAACAATGCCCAGATGCCCAGACGACACCTATACAATCTACAGATTGTGGGGTGGAAAATTGTAGATAATATACAACGTCGACACACAATTGTGGTAGATACATTTTTCATGTAGATAGCATACGACGCGAGTTCCAAAAAATTGTATATTGATGGAGATGGCCTATGAGCTATGAGAAACATTGTAACATAGGTTACACAGTGATCAATCCTCTCAAGGGAAGGTTTTTTTTTTTGATAAAGGAGGATACATTTTAAATTGTACTTTTTTGGATTTTTTGATCACTATAATATGTATAGGTAATCATTGGCTTGTCCAGACTTTCTTCGCGGGTCATGCACTCACCCCCCCCACCCAAAAAAAGGTTAACATCGAAAAACATTAGTGACTCAAGTCTTTCATGAGCCATTGTGCTGCAAAGTTTTGTTTTCACGATGGCCAATTTTGAAAATGCACGTTCGCACGAACTGCAGCTAGTAACAGGAATGGTGGTGAAAAGTATTATTACATTATAAAAATATACAAAAATTTGTTCTATCATTTGTAATTAAGAAATTAATTCAATTATTAATCGTCTTAGAAGTTATAGCTGTTATTTGTCAATGAAATCTAAAATAAGGTGCACTTCGCTCATCGGGTGGAAGCACTTATCGGATAGGATATCTACCTACTCTTGGTGGATGTATTGCATTTGAAAGCAATGTAAAAATAAGTCATTGAACTCGAAAAAAACGATTTTGAGTGCAGCCTCGGTGTACTAAAACCACTAGCTCCCTCACGAAGCTCAAAATATAAAAGACTTTTTTCCAGACGATATTTTAAATTTAGTTAAACAATTAAAGTAATGCATAACTAACGTTACATCAAATTTTTTTAAGGATTAAAATCTAATTTTACCAACTATTTGGACTTAAATACCTCAAAATTGATAATTTTGTTGAAAAAATTTAAATGATTATAAAAAAAATCGTGACTACGGATTTTTGAATTTAATTAGAGTAACGTATATTTAACATTGTATAAAATGTTCAGGTCTTAAAATCCAAAATTACTCCTTTTAGAACGTAGAAACCTCAAAATGTAAAATGTCTATAAATAGCCTACGATTGAAAAAAAATTTAATTTACAAGAATATATTACTAAATTAAATATTCATTGTAAATTTCAAGATTTTAAAGTTATTATTTTCGAAATTACGTAGAAATGAAAAATCTCGATTTGACAAAATTGTATTTTTGTTGTTTTTTCGGCATTTTTGGGTAGTTTTTCCTTACACATTAAAAAAAACAAAATTTATAATAGATATAATTTATATTATCCACAGACATATAAATGTTGTCATGAATATATTTGTAATATAGCACAGAACATGGTAATTCAGACAAAATTTAAATTTGCGGCTGATTTTGCAGGTCGTGCCTGTGTATGATAGGAACGACACATGTAGGTGATACCATTGATTATATATAGTATACTATATAATATAATCAATGGTAATACAAATATGGTAATGAACAGTGTTTGGAAAGAACGGGTTAATTTTTTTTTGAACGACCTATGAACGCGTTCATTTAAAAGACATTAGAACACGTGCATGTCTCCAGCCCCCCAAATTCGATTTTCGTCATTAGAACGCTGTTATAAATACGACCATGTACGGTAGTATGGGTACTTGCATTCTGTGCTATGGGGGTAATTTAATTTTAAACATGTGTACAGACTACAGAGTACAAAGTACAGTGGAATTATCGTTCTATTTACGTGTTATCGTAAGTATTTTAGGAAAACATAGCCACGCTCGCATGTGTTCTTAAATTAAATCTAAAATATTTAAATATCTCCCAATTTGTTGTGAAACACCACTTTACGTTAGTAACAAATTAATTAAAATATGATTGAAGTGTACTCCTTTCATTCGCACCTATTATACCGGGTCACTCGGTCAGTTTAATTCGAAAATGCACTACTCCGATAAAATAAAAATATTGATAAAAATACTACAAAATTATGAGTAAAAATATTGATGATACATAATCACATATACAAACCATGAAAACGACACTTTTCATACGAAAACGCAACGTAAAATATGTCGTTTTACATAATGAAAACAACTTAAAATTGCTATTGAACTTTAAAACAAAGTTCGACCGCAAATTTTTTCAAGTACTTTTGAAATTAACAAGTTAAAGCGCACGTTAAAAAAAAAATGGGTGTTCTGTAAACTATACCTATATAAGTACTACAGTTGCGTAATAAACAGTTTTCAAAAAAATAAAAAAAACTGAACGAGCAAATGAACGCGTTCATTTTTAATAGAACTTGGGCTCGAATGCATTTTTTAGGAAAACAATGAACGCGAATGCGAATGTGTTCGATTTTTTAGTTTATGGAATTTGTTTTCTATAATTGTTATATAGCGTCAATAGAATTGTTTAATATATAAGTGTATATAACACATTAGTGTTAGAATATTTGCCTATATTCAACTCCTTATACTTTTGCATTTTAACATTGAATACATCCAAAACTTAGTTATACCGGGGCAGACTTCACATTTTTGAGAAAACATGAAAAAACGTCTTTTTTTTTTCACCATGTGCTCACAATTAAGTCTAATAAATGCATCCGAACACAGTATTAATAGTTTCAAAAACTTAGTAACAAATATTTTTAAATAACTTACGAAGCACTATTTCCCAATTCTACGTTATTGTTCATAAAATTGCCTTTAATATATATACTTCTGAATACAAGACTGGCGAATTTTCAATTTAAATGAATTACGTTAGAAATAATATCACATTGAATTATAATATTCTAAACAAAAGTTAAAAACATATAATATTGCTGTAGCAAACAAAATGTTTAACTAAAAAATAATGGATGATTTTATATAAGATATAGACGTAAAAATATTATTACTTAATTTAATATAATATGCGTTTATTCAAATGTTAGGGGTGTTAAAAAATCTCTACATAACCTTCCTCGGGGGAGGGGAAAGGCCATTCTTATGTAATATTTTATTATTATTATTACCTCTGTATCTGAAATTTTTTTAAACGATATTCATTTATTTTAAAGCTTTTAGGGAAATTATTGTAAAAGTCTTACGTAAGAAAGGGGACGGGGTTCAAGAATTCTTATGTGTCCTTACGTGGGGGGGGGTCACCAAAATCGTTCCTACGTAATTAATGAATGACTCCATACCGTATACACCAGGTGCCTCAAGTTTGAACTTTGAAACGTTAAGTAAATATCACGGTTATCTACTAAGGTTGGAGCTCGGCTCGTTATCGTATGTTGAATAGCAAACTAAAGCGCTAGTAGTAGTTGAAATGATTGTAACATATAATTCATAGGACGGAAAATCGTTTTTTCCTTATTGAAACGAAACTTTAAATTGTTTTCATGTAAATTAAATAAATTAACTTGTAGAGAAGTCAATTTTACATAGATCAAGTCTACTTTAAATTTTTGTAGTAAATATATCGTGAGATATAAATAAAAAAGTTTGTGATGGTGAACCATCATCTCTTCGGTCCTCGGGCAGGCAAAATAGTGTATTATTACTTTAAATTTGAAAGCAACAATAAATCATTGCTTTCGATAAATACGATTCTAAGCGGAGCTTCAATATATTATTATATATGTTTATACATTTGTATGTATATACGAATATATAGTATATATTATTATATATACCTATATTCAGAGGTGGTTTGAACATTTAAATCTTATTGGGGAAAAATAAATATTACCACCCACCTACCCTAAATAAAATTTTCTCGTTTCGCACGACTTATTTTATACCTTTTATTAAATATTAAAACGTTCAAAAATTGTGATAAATTCACCACTCACTTCCTCACTTTTAGGTATACAAAATTGATGCACTTTTTTTTTTATAACTGATTACTGTCGTAACCCGACTTATAACTAACTATGGTGTCAATGTCAAAACACTCATATGGAACAATTATTGTAATTAATACATATAACATATAGGTAGTAGATGTTTTAAAGTCATATTTCTTCTTCTTCTTCTTCTTCTTCTTCATTGGCATTACAACTCTTCAAGAGTTTTTACCGCCACCGACACCGCCTTCCACTCCTCTCGATTTTGTATTTTTTCTTCCCAATTTAGTATCCCTATTTTCTCTAAGTCCTGCTTTACTCCATCTATCCATCGCTTCTTTGGACATCCTCTTGGCCTTTTTCCTGTGGGTTTCCATTCAGCCGCCGCTTTAAGGTACTCTGAGTTAGATCTTCTCATCACGTGCTCAAACCATTGTATTCTTTGGGCCTTTATAAAGTTGGTTATCCTTGGTATTCCTGTCAACTCTCGGGTCTCTTTGTTCTTCCTTCTACGCCAACACCCCAGGTCATATATTGCGCCGCAGATGATTCTCAGTATTTTATTTTCGAACGACATGAGTTTTTGTTCCATTTTGCTTGTCAAAGGCCACACCTCGCATCCATATGTTAGCGTTAGTCTAATTATCGCTGTGTAAAGATGTACTTTGGTTCTTCTAGAAAACAGTTTAGATTTTAAGTATTTGGTCAACAAAAAGGATGCCTTTTCCGCATGTTCAAATAAAAATATTTTGGGAGGATTTTTTTCAATTTACTTCAATATCCTTCAACACGTGGTTAAAAATGAGTAATCTACTTTGGTTCCTTCTAAACCCTGCACCTGCATCCGCAGCACTCTTGCACCACTCTTGCACCTTGCACCTCTACCTCCACCTCCACTCTTGCACCTGCACTCTGACGTCACCGCTGCACCACTCCACGGCTACACTGCTGCACCGCAGCCGCAGCCGCAGCACCCTTGTACCTTATCACATGTTCCTTATCAGTTGATAACGAGTTCTCCCGGTAATCTCTTATCTTATCACTTGTTGTTTACATTGTGGTGATACGGTTTGTACACCAACAGAGTTACCATATTTTATATTATATATCGATTATTTATTGTATTGTGAATTATTTGTAAATATATTTATGTTCCTTATCCTTCCACGATCTCATCCCCTCCATATGATCTCTACCTCCGTCGGGGCGAAGCGGCCGGTCGCCTCGTCAGACTCGCTCTCTCCGCCTACGACCGCTAGCTGAACAACACGTTCGCACGACCGACCTTCTCATGTCGTACGGCACGGAGACACGTCCGCCTCTATTTTTCTCGTACTCACGTGTAGTATTTTATTTGTTTCATTTTTGTCATTTTTATATTTTTCTCTTTTGAGTTATTTTAATAAACGCTTTTCGCGCATTGCGCTCTAAACGAGTTTATAGTTTATTACGTACCTACTTCCGATTACCTTCTCCCGTACGGAGTCTCTTATCATTTGGCCAGGACGTGGGAGAATAACCAAAACCTACCTGCACCAAATCTGTATAAAACGGTGGTAAAATAGTTTTCCCGGAGTGAGTTTTAAACATAACCTAACATTCTAAAATTCCGACAGTGGCCGAAATTCACATATTCTAACTTCAAAATATAATAATCTGATCTATAAAATGCATTTTAATATATTTTATTTATTCTCATACAAAAATGATAACTAAAAACTAAACTACCTCTTATCAATATTAACTTGTATCAATTATATAATATTATTACGAGTAAAATCAGTGTATATTGTCTAAATATAAATAAAAACCTAATTTCTACAAAATAATTTGTTTTTATTTTAAAAAACTATTTTGTAGAAATTGAAATTCATTTTTATATAAATATTTCTACAAATAAATCAACACCAATATATATATATTGTCTAATTTAATGAATTTAAAGCAAATTAAATGTTAATTCAACTAAACAGATTGATTTTAATGTAATTTAACAACCTATCAAAGGTACTAACATCTTACGATAAAATATGTTATGATATAAGTTAAATCCGTTTATATTGTCTAATTTAATAATCTATCAAAGATACCTACGAACTAATTTGTAAAATAATTATAAAAGTATTCTGATAAAATGTAATGTAGGTAATAATATATGTATATATGTTATATACAATTAATTTAATTTACAAAGATATTCATGTCCATATAGTTTTAATATTTTTCTGCAATTATTGATTTACCTTTACCTGGAAATGATTCAAATATTTTTAATTATACATTTTGAGATAAATAATATCAATAATAATAATAATTGTTCATATTTATATCATAAGACAGCCTTGTATAGAAATCATCTATAAAGAATAGTAGATGAATATAGAAAACACAATTACAATAGGTACTTATAACTTCTGTAGATCTATCAAAAGGTACTTTTCAATTTGAAATTATAATAAAAACTTTTTTTGTAGATATTAAAAGATCAAATTTTTATTAACACGTGAGAGACGCGTGATACAATTTTTTACAACGGAGTATTTTCGCTTCTTTTTTACATATAGCTATGGGACAAGCGTTTTGAACCACTTTCTAAAATTACAAATCATTCTTGTGCTTTGGTCAATTTTTATAGTTATATACCATAAAATAATTGAAACATTTTCTTTTTTTATGGTATAAATTTTTTTTTTTTACATTAATTTAGCTGATGGTAGGTACTCACCCGACACTGGCTAAAACATGATATAAAATAATAAAAATAAAAAAGCCTACCGTGTTTTTTTTCAATGTAATAAATACAAAAAAGCGGTTTTATCAATTTAATATTTATGTTTTTAATTCAAATAAATATTTTTCTTCATATTTTTATTTTTATACACAAAAACCATACTTTTGGTACATTATCATCAAATTTATCAGCATTATCTTTGATTCACTATCTTCACATGCCATATCATCGTTAATTTGATTAGATATTTTCGAAAAATAATAATAAAATAGGTAGGTACTCCAACATATTAATTTTCTATGTACACTTTGTATGCTACGTATATGTAAATAATAATACGAGTACAACGGTGTATATTATATACGATAATAATAATAATAATATTGAGGCTATACCTTCTGGAAACCCATAAAATACCATTTATATCACACAATTATAACAATTTATATCGAAAAAAAAATAGTACCATCGTCCAAAAATAAAATACTTAAATACCTACAGCATGTTGACCAGTGTAGGATCATGTGTAGGGGGACGTGGCGGTCACCCCCCTCTAAAATTGTACTAAACAAATTACTTATTAACAAGTTGGATATTGATTTAAATATTAACAATTATTTATAATATTGTAATACATTTTAAAAATATTATTATTGAATGAAAAAATTGTTTTCCATTATTAGAAAAACACTATGAGGTAATCGGAGTTTAAAAATAAATGTAGGTAATACAATAGCTGAAATATGTACCTATTATATATATAAATTTTGAGAAAATGTCAATATTATATGTGGCAATGTGGCATTTAATACTTAAGCAAATATGCGATTATTATAAGGCTTTAATTTATAAAATCTACACTAAAAATAACGAACAATATAAAAAAAAATTCAATTTAATGTATTCTTATGTATAGATTGTAAAAGAAAGATTAACTTCGATATGTATTGTTATATATAAGGTAAAACAATAATAAGTATAATACATAGTTTAATATTTTGAGGGCTTAATATAAAAAGGTTTTAAATCGCAAATTGTTTTATTAAAAATCCCGGCATGATCCATACGCGTGGATCGTCGGTCGCGCGTTTTATGTACCTATGTCCTGAGTCCTGACACAGCCATGACAGACTATGGTTTGTTTCACAGCTATGCGTACTGAACGCGTGCGTTTTCATTTATGATTTTGACATCGGTTACCAACTTTATGCAGTGAAGTTTTTATTTCAATTAAAATGTATTAATCAAATATATTATTTTATATAATTAATAAAATGTCATTTATTGATACTGAACTTTTAATTAATGAAGTGTAAACTAGATGAAATCTTTGGCACGCCGGGGATGAAAAGTACAAAGATCGCGATGTTCGAATTATTGTATTTTTGGGTATCGTAACAGCATCGTATGACTAATACATTCCTTCGCTCAGAATCTAAAATAAAATCGAATCTTTGTAAAACCAATTCGATGTGTTGTTATTTTGTATAAATAAGGTTGAAATGTTGAATTGTTTTCATTTTATTTCCTAATTGTTTTCCTTAAATTGGTTATTAGTATATTATTGTATTATGTTGTAATATAATGTACAATGTACATGTTATATAAAATATAGTAGAACATATGGGTATCTATTTTTGATAGTATATGGTATACACCTATATAGTATTGTAATAAGTATAAAATATCCATTGATATTAAACAATATTAATTGACAGCGAATTGCGGGTGTGGCACTCCTTCTTCTTCGGTCCTCTTCTATCTAAGTACAAGTTATTATCGTTATATATATATTTGACAAACGGTATGTTGTATATTTGTTCATGATTTGTATACGCATACTTTATTTTATACTAATTTTGTTATAAGATCAATGATAAGGTTGCACAATGTCACATTGGATCTGTGAATGTGGAAGGAGTGCATACATATCATATAGTATGTATAATGTGTCACAATTATCCATTTCCTATTCATTTCGTCTAAGGTGAAGTCATACATTTGTTGCAATTATAATTATTATTTATTTACCTACATTTAAAAAATTCAATAAGTACCTTACCTATAGTTTATGATTATTAATTCGAAGTTTAGATCGAATATAATGGAAAAGAAAGTAAGTTTAAGTAATTCTATTACATTTTTTTTTTCAAATAAATATAATATGTAGGTATATTGTACTTATATATCTATTTTAATTGTGTGCAACATGTAAATATTATTTATCCACGAGATCTCAGACGAGTAAAATAACTCCGCCTGTAGTCAAATTCTGTTAAAGAGTCTTATGATCGCATTGGGATAAAATCTAGGTTTTTGAATGTTTGAGATCAAAAGGTAAGTTTGAATATCTATGTATTGTTCATGTTTATTTAAAAAAAAGCAATAATAAAAATAATTTACCTTCCCTATTATATATTTTAACATTTTAAGAATTCGAAAATATATTTTATTATTAGGTATATATACATCAGAAATAAAAAAATATGTACTTAACTATATTCATAATTTATTAGGTATACCTAG
Source organism: Pemphigus obesinymphae (assembly GCA_025469235.1). Lineage (NCBI taxonomy): Eukaryota > Metazoa > Arthropoda > Insecta > Hemiptera > Aphididae > Pemphigus > Pemphigus obesinymphae. The sequence goes on from JAIPRL010006726.1 coordinate 12,479, forward strand.
TGTTATTTTACATGTAATATTTTTAATTATAAAAAATAGCAATTTGCTCGTAAATAAAATAAAGAAAAGCTAAAACAAATTTAAAATTATATAGATAGGTACCTATCTAGATCCCTCGGCCCTTTATTTTTATTGACAGTTATATTCAAGTAATTTCTAAGGTACCTACTGTCGTCGATTTAATAATAATAAAAAAAAGGTCTATCTATAGGTATTATACAATACATAGGTATATTTCTATACCTAACAATCCACCTATAAAATATTCGTTAATTTTACTACTATTCTGTAATAATAGTTTACATTGTAGTACCAGCAGTTAGTAATAAGAAATAGTTGTTTTGAAAAAAACGTTTGTATTGAAAAATACAAATATCTATCATCATTTGCCCGAAATTCAAACTCATTTCATACAAAAATAATAGATATTATCAAAAAAATTAAATGGCTTTTAAAAAATATTCTACGTACCGATTATTACAATTTTTTGTATGTAGCTAG